>BLKM01000695.1:42733-54000 GCA_013340265.1 Coptotermes formosanus
TGTAGTGCAGAATGTTTTCTTCTTACTGCAGACTTCAGAGTCCTTGTAGTGGTGCTGAGGTGTGCTCACATTCTGTACTTCCTAGTTTGTGCTGCCACCTCTTGAAAACCTGAAGAAAATATAATCTGGCTGCTTTATTGTTTTAGGTAAAACAGCTGGCTTTCAGGTGGTGTGCAACAGAGTTCAGAGAAACTGATTCTTTAGTATTTCTTCCCCTGGAAGTGTCTAAGTGCATGCACTGCTGTGTGCTCCTCTCTTGCAGTCATGTGAAAACTGCAGGCATCATGGCTATCAATAGTGATGACATCATCCTAACTGCATAAATACACTTGTTCTTTCTGAGATTGTTATTTTGATTAGTGTCTTCTTTGAGGTGGCCCATACACTGTCAAACAATGTGTGCAACAGAAGCTGTTGTATGAACATGTTGACAACATATGGTTTGAGGTGTTGCACAACAGTCTGATGTGTGTGATATAAGATCAAGCAGGTTGGAAAATTTTTGTGCCAAAAGCAGTGTTGTGCAAGTTTGTCATGATCATGTCATCATTTTAAATAGTGTGCATAACCATTTCTAGTAATTTACCAAAAGTAGAAGGGAGCAGCTGTAAATAAAGTGTGTGCTGTGGCAGCAAAGACTTCCAGTTCCCTTTGGAGCTTGTCATGGCTAAAATCTCATGTTTCTATCAAGAACTTCTTTATCTACAGTCTGTGTTTCCTTTTTCCAATTTGTCGTTTTATTATTCTCCTCCAAAACATAAGCATTTGTCATTGGTAAACACACCACTTCAGAGATACTTACATTACCACAAGCTTATAGCAGCTGACAGTTGTGTGAACCTGTCGCATAAATTTGTAGACAGCGCCCGGTCTATGTTTTCTGCCACCCCAGGCAAATACAGTATTGCCTCTGCCCCCCACCTGAGTTTTTGCTGCCATTTGTCTGCACTTTGCACCAATTTTTATTTATTTAATTTTTTGACAGCAAACAATTAAAAAAAATAAAATGCTGAAATGTGTAGTTTCTGAAAGAAAATATCATCAGTGAATTTTTTTGAAGCAACCAGGGGCTGAAATGTGGTCCCTGCAGCTGTGCCCTACCTGGCACATGCTTGCTTTGCTGTGCTGCTCTTCCAGCACCCTATTCTACAACTGCCTCTGTTGTGCCAATTTTTGATTGTGTATGGGCCCCTTTAGGAAAGCAGTGTTGCTGATACATACCTCATGCAACTACCTATATATTTACATTTCACTTTCCTGTGTGCCCCTGTAGACAAAATGACACTATGAAGGTATTACCTGTCAGTCTAGTGAGAACAAAACAAATGTATAAGTTGGGCTGTGTATGCCATTTAAAGTTACTGCTATTCGTTGGTGATCCAGGAAGTTTGGGTGGGTTTGGGGGCTACATGTTGCACTTCATTCCCTCAGGATTCCTTCCCGAGTTGCTCAGGATTACTCTCAAGATATCCCAGGAACTGCCCTGTAGCTATAAACTTTGATTTTTGCTTTCCACACATTTGTTTTTGCATTTGCTTATGAAACAAAATCTTTTCCAAAACTGAGGGGGAAGAATTGCCAACGCCTTATAGTGTTCAGGGCTATTATTGTATTGGAATTGACCATGTGACCACCACCTCCATGATGGAACTGATCTTTTTCCTCACGTGCTCCTGGATGACAATCTTATATGTTACTGTTTGCTCCCTAATATGTTACTTTGTCATTTTACTGTTGAGGTGTTTGTTTAGTTCACAATGCCAAATAATTGTTGCCACATTAAAATATACTAGCCCATTGACTCAAGCTGTTCTGCATTTTCCAAGCCTTTTCAGTGCCACTGCCAGCCACACTTCCTCTTGTTCTGGTGCCTTCTTCTAGTGACTTTCAGTAGCTCATCTGCTATTGATAACTTGCTCCATTACTTATTTTCACTTTTTGTTTAGTGGCAGAGAATGCATCCCTCCATTGCTCTGTGTGCCACCTTATGTAGTTCTGAAGTGACATAGTTCTGTTTTATCATACTTTTCTTTTTCCATTGACTTTTGTTGCTGCCAAAAGAGATGAAATGGTTTGGAGCTAAGTCTGGACTAAATAATGGGTTGCGGAAGCACTTCCCAATGTCTTTTGGAGGTATGAGTTTGTTGCAAGTCATCGTGTTACTGAAGAATTGCTTGTTGGTGTTGCAAAGTTGGGCTTTTCTTCAGAGTGGATTCCTACACGTCTTTCTTTAATAGACAGCAGTCTTTGTTGTTTCAGTAAGCAGGAAATCAATTTGGATAACTTTAAAATTTTTGTGATGTTGGATATCATGCCTATGAATCTTGGATTCCTGTGGTGTAGGTGAGTGCTTTTATTGTCATGTCACACATAGACCTCCAGAACTTCAGAAGGTTTTTTTAATGATTGTTTCGACATATCGAATTGGATGTTCCAGACTGATGTGCACTTTTACATGCGTTCACACATTACTCAATTACAGTAAGTTCCTCGATGTGCTGACTGTGTTGTAGTTCTGCACAGTATAGCACAGTGCTTGTGCAACCATGAAGGAAGGACTTCTGACCTTCCCAGACATGCATACATCCTGAATTGTAGCAGGTGCTGCAACCTGTATTCAGTAGACTGTATGTGAGATGCAGCTTTGTTCCAGCTGCTTGATATTACGTCAATTGAACGAAGTACAGTAACAGTGCTGTTTTGTGCTCAGCCAAGTAACTCTGGAGCATGAAGTGGCATGTCTTGATGTCACGCCTCTTCAGGAGAACAGCAACAGAGCAGAAATTGTTGCAGTGGGACTGTGGACTGACATATCAGCCCGCATCTTGCGCCTGCCTGGGCTTGAAGAAGTGAACAGGGAATTTCTGGGTGGAGGTAAGACACAGCCAAAGTCACATTCTTGTTATTGCCATGAGCAGGGAATTTAAGTATGTTATTTGTCACCGTAGCATGGCTTCTCATCATGTTTCAGATGGAAGGGGCGGCGTCCAGATGTAGAGAGTAGCTGCAAATAATAGGATCATTATTTTATGTGTTGACTGTTGGTAGTTAACTGTCCATCGGTCTGCTTGTCTTATACAACTTAGCCCACTCACTAGTTCACCCCTATGCTTGTTATCACACAGAGGTTTCCAGGTCTCTGTGTGTGTGTGTGCGTGTGTGCACACGCACATGTGCTCATGCACATGTGCCTCACTGGGGCATCACACGTTTTGGTGCAATACATTGCTGAATGCAGGTCCTACAAGAAGTGTCGGTGTAAATCCAGATGAACATTTCCTGATGTGCCTGGGTTACAGGAAAGCAATTCAATTTATTGTCATTGTTTTTACTGCATTGCTCTGGAATGTGCCATTAGGAAGCTTCAAGAGAACCAAATGTGACTGGAATTGAGTGGAACATTTCCGCTTGTGTTTTTTTTTGTCACTGTATTTGCCACAAACATAAATACCATAAAGAAAACAACATACAGGCTCCATTATTTGCTAGGAAGGAAGATAGTTCATGTCAGCAGAACACAGCACAGAATTGTAATGTAAGGGTAACTAATAAAGCCCTCAAAAAAGTGGTAAAGATCAGGCATTAGGGAACTACAGTAACAAGTGAGAATTTCGTCATGTAGAAATTACAGAGATAGTTAAGTATGGGGAATGCTTTGACCATTCAGTGTAGAGTCATAAAGATTAAAATTTGAACTGTTTCTTTTTTGATGAATGTGGAGCTTGGCTCTGGGCTCTTACTCTAAGGAAAAAGCATAAACCACGGATGTTTGAGAATGGGCTGCTGATACCTTGCTTTGTTTGTGTGTGCCGCCACAGAGATCATTCCACGATCAATCCTGATGACTTGCTTTGAGGGAATCAACTACCTGCTGTGTGCGCTGGGGGATGGATCCATGTTCTACTTCACACTGGGTAAACAGACTGGCTTGTTGACAGACAAGAAAAAGGTAAGTGCCTTGCTGTGTAATGAATGTATTTTTTGTATTGTCACTGTAGATAGCTACAGGTAGAACAAGTAGAGCATACTGTCATGTTGCACAGACAAGATTTGGGTTATTGACATGTTTTGCTAAGGTCTGTGCTCATCTGTGCTGACACACAGCATCAGTTGGCAGTTTACAGTATATTTGTCCAATCTCGATGATTGACACGTTGTCAGTTTCCACTGCACAACCTACCAGAAGAGTGAACACCTCAACTGCACTGTGTTGAAAGCCTGAAGTCTCGCATATTTAGGTAGCTTAAATTTAGGGTACGATTTGATTTTGGAGACTTATGAAAATCTGTCAAGAAAATCCAGATTTGTTTAAAATTGAGAACAACATCAGGCACATTATAGAAAGATTAAAATATGTTTATATTGTTGGCAGTGACAAAAATCACCATAAACAGTACAAAGTGAGGGCACTGTTCCATTACCTTGGTAGCGCATTCAGTATTATACTGTAGACAGTGGTGACTTGTGTCTCAGCAGTGTGCATCTTTGTGTTTCCATGGCAACACATTTCATAATATTCATGTCCCATTTCACTGTAAAGGTTCGATTCCTTACACAAGTACACCACAATGTTATGTTATGCATATATTGCCTATCTTATTTTTACTGTAAAAGGTCAACGCCATGGAAACACACAGGCAGAGTGAAAGTGCAGGGCCATGCTTTTAAACTCAGCACTTGGTGGTGGGTGATCACCTTCATGCCCTAGCTTCGTTACCCACAGGAAAAAACCCTGGTACCCATTGAGTACAAGGCTGGGTGGGCCCCACAGTGGATCTGGGTAGTTATTCTTGTTAATGTCATCTTCAATATAACCATCAACTCATTTACACATATATCTATATATATACATATTTATTTAACATATTTTTGGCTGAAGTATTGATTATGTGTACATTAGTTTTTTGAACATAACTTCAAAGTGGCACACAACTGCCATGTTTGTGAAGCTGACTTATAAGCAGCCTTTTACGTAATGTATGGAAATGTGGTTGTGAACTTTCTTCTTTTTGTCTGATTTCTGATGCCCTTTTGAAATGGTTCTTTAGTTATTGTCATCACATATGCAGCTGACTGTGGGATGCATGCAGTGGGCTGGTCATTGTTTTGTATTCTACAAAAGCATTACTCTATCAAAAGCTGCATTGTTTTTTGAGAGTCTGACTCTGTTCCCATACATCAAAGAGGCACTAATGAAGCTTCCACCTTATAAGTTTCAAGTGCCCATTGTTGTATTATTGATTGTAAGAACTTGAAAAGTATGGTGTTGGGGTTGCATTCTTGCCATATTGTGTTAAGTTGGTCACATGGTTCAGAAGCTGAAAGGAGTGACAGGCACATTATGGCAATAACATGAGCTCAGTATCATCCATAGTGGATGAGAGTAAGCTAAAGGTAATTATGCAGGAATGAAAGAGAAGGAAAGACTGAATTATTTAGGCTGCAATACAATCAGCTGCCCGGGAGGTGGCCTCACCATATGTGAAACCCACTGTCTCTTGGCTGAACATGCTAGTACTGAAGTACGCTGTTGTATTGGTAGTGTGACAGTATTGTGAGTGTATACAACTTTATGGTACAAAGAAAATGCATAAATTAGTTACAAATTGCAATTGAGGAATGTTGCACACCATTTGCACAATTAGAGTGTACCAAGCAATGCTATCACATGTGATGATTAGAACACGTGTACAAATTCACAGTTGTTTGCACCGTATCTTTTGGTGAAATGTGAACACTAGTTAGTGAAATATTGTGCTACACTTAGGTTTCTAACTACATTAGTGAGAACTGCTTTACAGGCCTGCTTTATTGCAGTACTGTCTGCTGTTATGGCTGGAACTACATACATTCCGTAGAGAAACTATGTACACTACAGTATGGTTGTGACTTAGATTAGGAGTCTGTTCATAACTGTGCATGCCTGAGTATAAGTGTGTAGGCCTGAATATATTGTAACTGCATAGCACTTGCACAGAAATAGTACCACCAGTTCATTCCATCACCTGCAGGCAGTGGCTGTTGTTTCTCAAGTGAATGTGGGAACACTTCATCACTCTTAGTTGTGTGTTAGTCATCACCACTCTTAGTCACATAGACACCAGGATATCATTTGAATGAAAATAGTTTACCTGTCTTACAATAAAATTTATTCACTGACATAACAGTCACAGTCTCCTAGTTGGGATGTGCAAAAGTACCCTAAGCTTTAGTCTTCTTGTGCCTTGAAAATTGGGGTAGGAATACCAGTTCTTATCTACCAAACAACATGGCATCACATCCCAGAAGATAGAGTCATAATATTTACCATCATAAGCACCTTGGATCTTGCAAAAAAGAGGAACTTATACGTATGTTACCGTGGCTTCACTTTTGTGACCATTTCAGCACATCTGTTTACATTATTGTTTTGATTGGGTGCAAGTTTCATTCCACAAGACAGTGCAGTACTGTTGTATTATTCTGTTCCACAAATTGCATTTTCTCCTGGTTATTTGATATTGGCATTTTGACAGTGCACACACTGAGAAAGTTATATCAGGCTTGGTGAACAAGCAGCTGCTCAAGAACAATCCTGTACGTGAAATATCTCTGTTTGTTCTACAGGTTACTTTAGGAACACAGCCTACAATGCTGCGCACATTCAGGTCTCTGTCTACAACAAATGTTTTTGCCTGTTCTGACCGGCCTACTGTCATCTACTCATCCAACCATAAGCTTGTTTTTTCAAATGTGAACCTCAAAGAAGTGAATCACATGTGTTCCCTGAATGCGGAAGCTTATCCTGACAGGTATGTATTGAAAATCTTAAGCGTACTTGCTGAAATAATGTTGGCATCACTGCTGTGTCTGAGGAGTTGATGTAGTGAAATTGTTTCAGTCTGGCACTGGCCACAGACAGCACAGTCACAATTGGGACTATAGATGAAATACAGAAACTGCACATACGAACAGTTCCACTTGGTGAGTCTCCTCGAAGAATAGCATACCAGGAGACTTCCCAGGTATGTGTCTTATGAAATCATGAATTTAAACACAGCCATAGTTGTTTGTGGGATATACACTTCATCAAAGCTGTGCGTTACAGACTTTTGGTGTCATCACCATGCGGATAGATATCCAGGACTCGGCGGGACTCACCCCTGTGCGCCCAAGTGCCAGCACGCAGACACAGAGTACTACCTCATCATCGGCCATGGGTTCCCTCTCCATGATGAAACCTGGAGCCATGGGTGCCAACACAGCTGCAGAATTTGGACAGGAGGTCGAGGTTCATAACCTGCTGGTTATAGATCAGCACACATTTGAAGGTGACAGTAACAGATGAAGTTTGTGGGGTTTATAGATCAGCAACATTTGAAGGTGACAGTAACAGATGAAGTTCATGGGGTTTATAGACAGCACACATTTGAAGGTGACAGTAACAAATGAAGTTCATGAGGTTTATAGATCAGCGCACATTTGAAGGTGACAGTAACAGATGAAGTTTGTGAGGTTTATAGATCAGCACACATTTGAAGGGGACAGTAACAAATGAAGTTGTGAGGTTTATAGATCATCACACTTTTGAAGGTGACAATAACAAATGAAGTTTTGAGGTTTATAGATCAGCATATGTGCAAAGGTGACAGTAACAAATGAAGTGGTACATCAACCAACATATGCACTTAATAAAATACAATTCATGATGAGTATAAAACTCCTACAGCCCTGCAGCCATCATGGATGAGCCACCCTTCAGTATGAACATTACTTGCATTGTTAGGGGAACAGTCTTACAGCTTATAGATGTCAAAAGTACTGTATGTTATTTTGTTGTACACCTTTTAATTGTAGACAGTGAATCAAGAAGTGTCACACCAGTAGCACCAAACAAATGGTCACTCAGTATAGCAATCTAATCTGATGCAGTTCACTTGCTTGTACTAGCAGAGAGTTTTCTTTCCCCACTGCTTCATAATGTTCACTCCTTTAGAAGTGAACGTCTCACCCTTGTTAAGGTCAGGGATACACAGAGTTTCCAAAAATCCAGGCACCACCTTAAAATTCTAGATGCCAAAAGGGTGATGTGAAGCAAGCAGGCACTGTGGTACAAATTTTAGTTGCTGGGCAACCTGACACCTGGGATGTATGCAGCCCAGGATAAAATTACCTGACCATAACTGGAGGTATTAACTTCAACAGCATACTGCAACGTCATTTGAAATTGTTTAATTGTCATAAGAAAAACCAATATTGAATATTGTTTCCAGTGCTACATGCCCACCAGTTCATGCAGTGTGAGTATGCTCTGAGTCTGGTGTCGACAAAGCTGGGGGATGACAGCAACACATATTACGTTGTTGGTACAGCATTGGTGAACCCAGAAGAGAGTGAGCCAAAGCAAGGACGCATCCTCATGTTTCAGTACCAGGATGGCAAATTGCACCAGGTAGCTGAGAAGGAGATCAAGGGGGCATGCTACTCTCTTGTGGAATTCAATGGCAGACTGCTAGCCAGTATCAACAGCACGGTGAGGCTCCTCTTCTCATGGCATTGTTTCTCTGACTGTGTTGTCACTTCACATTCGTTGTCTTCTGCATCTGTTTAATTTACCTCTACTTCCATTGCTGTTTTGGTCCATTTTGCTTAGATTTTTATTTGGGTTTTTTTAACATGTTCAACACATTGCAGTATTTGCATTTCTGTCTTAAGCATTTGTATACTTTAAATGCGTCTGAGATTATCTCAGTTCAAATTTGAACCCCGTGGGCATGTCATGAGCAGCTATTACATGCTGTGTTGCCAGTGGGGAGGGTTGTTCTGTTGTGGAGACAGTACAGCTGTGGAAGTGAACTCTGGGAAAGGAATAACAGTTAATGATGATGCATCAGGACTTTAAAGCCAGTGTATGTTGTTTGTGAGCATCTGTGAGTATGAAGGAAAACACGAACTAAGTAGCAACTTATGCAGGAGATTGTGGTCATGGCAGCATTGAGATATTGTTTGTTTATGCATTAGTGAACCATGTAACACCAACACCGTGAAGAGTCCGTGTGATATAAAAGTAAAGGCAAGATTCACCCTACAACAGGCCATGAAGGCCTGAAAGGTGGGGAGAGTAGAGGTATAGCTAGCAGCAAATTATTTATGAATAGAAGTTAGAATGGATATGGTTGAAGTGGGGGGAGGAGGGGGGCTGAGGAAAGTTGTGACAGCTGGTATGGGATATGTGGGCTGAGATTTGAATCCAGGACCTTCCAAACACAAAGGAGGAGTGCTAACCACTTGACCATTGCATTTCAAAGCATTGATGTCATTAAGATGTATGTTTAACCCTCTGGTGCCACACTTAAGTGCCCAGTGTTACGTGCAGCAGACTGGAATTTAAGTGGGGACTCCACTTTAATGGCTGTGATTGCACATCAGATTTACATGTCATTTCATGTTTCAAGAATCACGCTGTGTGACACATATACCTGACACTGGGCTGACATTTTTCTGGGATGTAACACTATGAAATTTGGTAGATAGATACCATTGTTTTGGGGAACTTGCTGCCTTTGTCTGTGTTCTGCAGTGAGGGTGGAGGCAGAACTGGTGACTGTCAGTAGGCTGCATGGTGTAACATCCAAGACAACCACTAACTGCCATGAGAACTTCACAACTGTATGTGGACTTCTGTTGGTTTGGAAGGCCTGTGTTGCCCTGCATCCTTTTAAGTGCAAGTGTAGCTTTCATGTTGTATAGATTTAAATTTTGAGGGTTTTTTCTGCTGTGTAATCATGAAGTTTTTGTAAATTATTTATTAAATAATTATACAGACAGTATATTTTCAGTGCAGTGGATGAGCCTTAACCGGACAGTAAGATGTCCCGTATAACCTTAGAGGTTTACTGCACATCCTGTTTTGTACAGGGCTGCAGCAGCTTTGTTGTTTAGCATGCAGCTGTTATCACTGCACAAAGTTTAAAGGTAAGGGTGGGGAGACCAACACCCGTGAAGACAGAACGAGGCTGGGATGGCTTATAGTCTTTTGTTTCTGATGACGACCATGACAGAGATAGTGAAAATTTCAGGGTCACAACGAGCTTGGTGTAGTGCTTCTGATTTGTATTTGAGAGGTTCCTGGTTTGCATGTTGGCTGGGTCAGTTACTATATCCTGACACTGTTTTGGCTTTGTTATGTTTCTCCAAGCATAGGGCCGGATGGTACCTCAAATTGGGCCGTGTGTACTTCCTGTTCAGTTACTTGGTGTCGTATAGTGCCAGTGTTACTGACATTGTCATACTACAACCTCCAAAATATTTGTGGCTTCTGACTGAGTTGCTCTTATCCCACCATGTTTGTGATAATGACAGAAAGTACTTATGAAATACAAGGGGTAGCAAGTGTAACTGCAATTTTGAGACCTGAGGAGAAAAGTTTAGGGAATTTCCACAGAGCATAGCAGTTGTGGTATATTCACTCTGTTATTGTCCTTGGATGTTAAATTCTTGTATAGTTTCCAGAAAAACACTGAGTGTAGTAATGCTCACTACAGAATTTCACATCTTTGCAATAAATATCTAGCCTGTCATTGAGATGTTGTAAGTGGAGAGATGTACAGTCATTTTCTCTTAAACATTGACACTTATAGTTTACAGTTGATTGTGCTTGATTCTGAAATGTTTCTTCATCCTTATGTTGTAACTCACAGAGAACACAGCTTGTGTCTACAGTGAAGACCACTCATGGCAAGAGGTCATAAATGTACTTCGGTCTTCAGGTAAAGTGACTTATGTTTATTGTTTTTTATTTTAACCAAAACAGGAATGTGTCAACAAACGTTAGTAAAAATCCCAAGTATGAAATGCAACAAAAACCCATCCAGTGGGACCCAGTCTGTTCCATGCAGATGAATAGACAGACAGACATGACAAAGCTTATAGCAACTCTTTGTTGTGCAAATGTACCTAAAAAGGATGAATGTTTGCTAACAGGTGCGACTGTTTGAGTGGACAGCAGAAAAGGAACTGAGGCTAGAATGCAGCCATTTCAACAACATAATCGCACTGTACCTGAAAACAAAGGGAGACTTTATCCTGGTTGGTGACCTCATGCGCTCAATGACACTTCTCCAGTACAAGACAATGGAAGGCAGTTTTGAAGAAGTAAGTATATAGTCAGTACCATGGTGAGTTGAAAACTGAAATGTGTTAATGAACTGAACACAGTAAGTGCATGGAAAGCCACAGAGTTTCTAAAACAGAACTAGAACTCCAAATAGGTATTAGGCAGACTGAGT
>BLKM01000696.1:0-14507 GCA_013340265.1 Coptotermes formosanus
CACAAACTTGCAACTTATTGCGGCCACAAACTCTTCCAAGTACTTGCTAAAACCGTGTATAGGAGAATCCTTTTAAATGAATGGGAAGAAAGTGTGCAACCACAAATTGATTGTTTCACAAATTCACTGAACATAAGCAGCTGGAGGGTGTGTATTTTAGTCTAAAAGGTGATGTTTCTACATGTAAAGTTCTAATTATTACACTGTAAATATATTCATTCTCAGTCACTGAAAAGCAATTATTTCTAAGTAACCGATTAGGATTACACTTTCTAATGGATATGTTAGGTAACATGTACTTTTCATTCCTACGAATGCTGTAATAAATGAAAGGCAATGAATTTGAATTATTTTATAGTAAATTAATAAATTTTGTCATCTTAATCATTAGAAAATTAAACACTCCTATTCGATCGAAAATTTAAATATAACTAAACATAACTTCCCTCCTCTAATGATGTACCTGAAATTCAGAATCAACATATTTTTTAATGTCTGTGAAGCTGAAAAGAATGAAATTACACTTTTGAAGTGAATGGTAAGTATAGTTACCAATCAATGTTTTCTTCAAATTTCTTAAAGTTTTCAATCCTCAAGCTAAATATTGGATTCAAGAAAGAATTTTGGATGTTGTAATTATACTCTCCAATAAGGATGGTGTCTCCTTTTGATGAAAGAATTCGTAAGAAGGGTCAAAATGACCAAACTTTGTTTGAAGGAAGATTAAAATTCAAGATAACTTCATGAAACTCTAAGTTACGTCACTTTTGGTGAAAAAACTCTTCCAAGTACGTAAAGTGAAAGACTGCCTTTTCAAGGAAATCCGTTGGCGAAAGTGAAGCTGATATCTTCGTAAAGCTGAACCCTGCCTTTAAAATACAGTGTCAATATATATTTGGAGGTCTAAGAACGTTGGACACATGAAATTATTATATTGAATTGAATGGTAAGAAAACTTACCACTCAATATTCTCTCAACATTTTGTTAAAATTTCTTTCTGCATCGCAAAAATCATGTCAAATGAGGTTTTATTGTGTGGTAATTATACATACCATTAAGTTTGGAGGTTTCTCCTAATGTAATAATATGTATTATGGGTAGAATTGATTGAACTTACCTGAAGGTAAGATTAAAACTCATAGTAACAATCCCACACCTCAAACTTGCACCTAATTGCGGCCAAAAGTACTTCCAACTACTTGTTCAAACGGTGTATAGGAGACTCCTTTTAAATGAATGGGAAGAAAGTGTGCAACCACAAATAGATTGTTTCACACGTTCACTGCACATAAGCAGCTGTAGGGTGTGTATTTTTGCCTAAGTGTGATATTTGTACATGTAAAGTTCTAATTATTATACTGTAATAATATTCATTTTCAAGCGCTGAAATTCTATTATTTCTTAGAAACCGATTAGGATTTCTGTTATTAATGGATATGTTAGGTAACCTTTACTTTTGATCCTTACGATTGCTGTAATAAATGTAAGGCAAAGAATATCAATTATTTTATAATAAATTATTAATTTTTGTCATCTTAATCATTAGAAAATTAAACCCGCATTCTATTCGATCGAAAACTTAAGTATAACTAACCAAAACTTCCCTCCTCTAATTATGTACACGAAATTCAGAATCAACATATTTTTCAATGTCTGAGAAGCTCAAAAGAATGAAATTATAGATTTGAAGTGAGTGGTAAGTATAGTTACCACTTAATTCTTTCTTCACATTGCTTGAAGTTTTCAATCCTACAGCTTAAATTGGCTTCAAGAAAGCATTTTTGATGTTGTAATTATAATTTCCAATTAGCATGGTGTCTGCATTTGATAAATGAGTTCGTTAGAAGGGTAGATATAACCAAACTTTGTTTGAAGGAAGATTAACATTCATGATAACTACATGAAACTCAAAGTTACGACACGTTTGGTGAAAAAACTCTTCAAGTACGTAAAGTGGGAGGCTGTGTTTTCAAGCAAATCCGTTGGAGAAAGTGAAGCTGATATCTTCGTAAAGCCGAATCCTGCCTTTAAAATACAGTGTCAATATATATTTGGAGGTCTAAGAACTTTGGATATATGAACTTATTACATTCAATTGAATGGTAAGAATACTTACCAATCAATAAACTCTCAAAATTTTGTTAAAATTTCTTTCTGGATCGCTAAAAATCATGTCAAATGAAATTTCATTGGGTGGTAATTATACTTACCATTAAGTTTGGAGGTTTGTCTTCATGTAATAATGTGCATTAAGGGTAGAATTGATTGAACTTTCCTGAAAGTAAGATTAATACTCATAAATAAAAAACCCACACCTCAAACTTGAAACTTATTGCGGCCAAATGTTCTTCCAACTACTCGTTCAAACCATGTCCAGGAGATTCGTTTCAAATGAATGGGAAGAAAGTGTAAAGCCACAAATTGATTGTTTCTCACATCCACTGCACATAAGCAGATGGAGGGTGTGTATTTTAGTCTAAAGGGTGATATTTGTTCATGTAAAGCTGTAATAGTTTTACTGTTAAAATATACATTCTCAGTCGAAGAGAAGCAATTATTTCTAAGTAACCGATGAAGATTACTAGTACTTATGTATATGTTAGGTAATATTTAGTTTTGATTCCTACGAATGCTGTAATAAATGTAAGGCAATGAATTGGATTTATTTTATAATAAATTAATAATTTTTTCATCTTAATCATTAGAAAATTAACCCGCATCCTATTCGATCGAAAACTTAAATATAACTAACCAAAACTTCCCTCATCTAATGATGTACACGATATTCAGAATCAACATATTTTTTAATGTCTGAGAAGCAGAAAAGAATGAAATTATAGATTTGAAGAGAGTAGTAATTATAATTACCACTAAATGCTTTCTTCATATTTCTTAAAGTTTTCAATCCTCAAGCTAAAATTGGCTTCAAGAAAGAATTTTTGATGTTGTAACTATACTTTCCAATAAGCATGGTGTCTGCCTTTGATTAAAGATTTCGTTAGAAGGGTAGATATAACCAAACTTTGTTTGAAGGAAGATTAACATTCATGATAACTACATGAATATCAAAGTTACGACATGTTTGGTGAAAAAACTCTTCCAAGTACGTAAAGTAGGAGGCTTCATTTTCAAGCAAATCCGTTGGCGAAAGTGAAGCTGATATCTTGGTAAAGTTAATCCTTCCTTTAAAATACAGTGTCAATATATATTTGGAGGTATAAGAACGTTGAACACATGAATTTATTAATTAGAATTGAATGGTAAGAATACTAATCCCTCAATAAACTCTCAAAAATTTTGTTAAAATTTCTTCCTGGATCGCAAAAAATCATGTCAAATGAGTTCTATTGAGTGGTAATTATACTTACCATTAAGTTTGGAGGTTACTCTTCATGTAATAATATGATTTAAGGGTAGAATTGATTGAACTTACCTGAAGGTAAGATTAATACTCATAAATAACAAACCCACACCACATACTTGCAACTTATTGCGGCCAAAATTCCATCCAAATACTTGCTCAAACCGTGTAGAGACTCCTTTTAAATGAATGGGATTAAAGTGTGCAACCACAAATTGATTGTCACTCACATCCAGTGCACATAAGCAGTTCGAGGGTCTGTATTTTAGTCTGAAGGGTGATATTTGTTCATGTAAAGTTGTAATATTTTTACTGTAAAAATTTACATTCTCAGTCGCTGAAAAGCAATTATTTCTATGTAACCGATGACGATTACTGGTACTTATGCATATATTTGGTGACAATTACTTTTGATTCCTACGAATGCTGTAATAAATGTAAGGCAATGAATATGAATTATTTTATAATAAATTAATAACTTTTGTCATCTTATTCATTAGAAAATTAAACAAGACTTCTATTCGATCGAAAACTTATATATAACTAACCAAAACTTCCCTCCTCTAATGATGTACACGAAATTTAGAATCAACATATTTTTTAATGTCTGAGAAGCTGAAAAGAATGAAATGATAGATTTGAAGTGAGTGGTAAGTATAGTTACCACTTAATGCTTTCTTCAATTTTCTTAAAGTTTTCAATCCTCAAGCTAAAAATGGCTTCAAGAAAGAATTTTTGATGTTGTAATTATACTTTCCAATAAGCATGGTGTATGCCTTTGATCAAATAGTGCGTAAGAAGGGTAGAAATGACCAAACTTTGTTTGAAGGAAGATTAAAATTCATGATAACGTCATGAAACTCAAAGTTACGTCTTGTTTGGTGAAAAAACTCTTCCAAGTACGTAAATTGAAAGACTGCCTTTTCAAGCAAATCCGTTGGCGAAAGTGAAACTGATATCTTTGTAAAGCTGAATTCTGCCTTCAAAAAACAGTGTCAATATATATTTGGAGGTCTAAGAACGTTGGACACATGAAATTATTACATTGAATTGAATGTTAAGAATACTTACAACTCAATAAACTCTCAAAATTTTGTTAAAATTTCTTTATGCATCGCTAAAATTTATGTCAAATGAGATTTTATTGGGTGGTAATTATACTTACCTTTACGTTTGAAGGTTTCTCTTCATGTAATAATGTGTATTAAGGGTAGGATTGATTGAACTTACGTGAAGGTAAGATTAATACTCATAAATAACAAACCCACACCTCAAATTTGCAACTTATTACGGCCAAAATTTCTTTGAACTACTTGCTCAAACCGTGCATAGGAGACTCCTTTAAATGAATGGGAAGAAAGTGTGCAACCACAAATAGATTGTTTCACACGTTCACTGCACATAAGCAGTTGGAGGGTGTGTATTTTATTCTAAAGAGTGATATTTGTTCATGTATATTTCTGATCTTTTTACTGTAAATATATACATTCTCAGTCGCTGAAAAGCAATTATTTCTAAGTAACCGATGACGATTACTTGTACTTATGTATATATTAGGTGACATTTACTTTTATTCCTATGAATGCTGTTATAAATGTATGGCAATGAATTTGAATAATTTTATAATAAATTAATAACTTTGTCATCTTAATCATTAGAAAATTATACACGCCTTATATTCGAAGGAAAACTGAAAAATAACTAACCAAATCTTCTCTCTTCTATTGATGTACACGAAATTCAGAATCAACATATTTTTTAATGTCTGAGAAACTGAAAAGAATGAAATTATAGATTTGAAGTGAATGGTAAATATAGTTACCACTCAATCCTTTCTTCAAATTTCTTAAAGTTTTCAATACTCAAGCTAAAATTGGCTTCAAGAAAGAATTTTTGATGTTGTAATTATACTTTCCAATAAGCATGGTGTCTGCCTTTGATAAAAGAGTGCGTAAGAAGGGTAGATATAACCAAACTTTGAAGGAAGATTTAACATTCATGATAACTACATGAAACTCAAAGTTACGTCTTGTTTGGTGAAAAAACTCTTCCAAGTACGTAAAGTGAGAGGCTGCCTTTTCAAGCAAATCCGTTGGCGAAAGTGAAGCTGATATCTTCGTAAAGCTGAATCCTGCCTTTAAAATACAGTGTCAATATATAGTTGGAGGTCTTAGAACGTTGGACACATGAAATTATTATATTGAATTGAATGGTAAGAATACTTACCACTGAATAAACTCTAAAAATTTTGTTAAAATTTCTTTCTGCATTGCTAAAAATCATTTCAAATGAGATTTTATTGAGTGGTAATTATACATACTATTAAGTTTTGAGGTTTCTCTTCATGTAATAATATGTATTAAGGGTAGAATTGATTAAACTTACCTGAAGGTAACATTAATACTCATAAATAACAAACCCACACCTCAAAATTGCACCTAATTGCGGCCAAAAATTCTTCCAATTTCTTGTTCAAACCGTGTATAGGAGACTCCTTTTAAATGAATGGGATTAAACTGTGCAGCCTCAAATTGATTGTTCTCACATCCACTGCACATAACCAGTTTGAGGGTGTGTATTTTAGTCTAAAGGGTGATATTTGTACATGTAAATTTCTAATTATTATACTGTGAAAATATTCATTTTCAGTCGCTGAAAAGCAATTATTTCTAAGAAAACGATTAGGATTTCTGTTAGTAATGGATAGGTTAGGTAACATTTATTTTGATTCCTACGAATGCTGTAATAAATTTAAGGCAATGAATTTGAATTATTTTTTATTAAATTAATAATTTTTTCATCTTAATCATTAGAAAATTAAACACGCCTTCTATTCGATCGTAAACTTAAACAAATCTAACCAAAACTTATCTCCTCTATTGATGTACACGAAATTCAGAATCAACATATATTTAATGTCTGAGAAGCTGAAAGAATGAAATTATAGATTTGAAGTGAATGGTAAGTATAGATACCACTAATTGGTTTCTTCAAATTTCTTAAAGTTTTCTATCCTCAAGCTAAAATTGGCTCCAAGAAAGAATTTTTGATGTTGTAATTATACTTTCCAATAAGCATGGTGTCTGCCTTTGATAAAAGAGTGCGTAAGAAGGGTCGAAATGACCAAACTTTGTTTGAAGGAAGATTAACATTCATGATAACTACACGAAACTCAAACTTACTGCTTGTTTGGTGAAAAAACTCTTCCAAGTACGTAAAGTGAGAGGCTGTTTTTTCAAGCAAATCCGTTGGCGAAAGTGAAGCTGTTATCTTCATAAAGCTGAATCCTGCCTTTAAAATACAGTGTCAATATATATTTGGAGGTCTAAGAACGTTGGACACATGATATTATTATATTGAATTGAATGGTAAGAATACTTACAACTCAAAAAAATCTCAAAATTTTGTTAAAATTTCTTTCTGCATCGCTACAATTCATGTCAAATGAGATTTTATTGGGTGGTAATTATACTTACCTTTAAGTTTGGAGGTTTCTCTTCATGTAATAATGTGTATTAAGGGTAGGATTGATTGCGCTTACGTGAAGGTAAGATTAATACTCATAAATAAGATTCCCACACCTCAAACATGCAAATTATGGCGGCCTAAATTTCTTCTACTACTTGCACAAACCGTGCATAGGAGACTACTTTTAAATAAATGGGAAGAAAGTGAGCAACCACAAATTGATTACTTCACACATTCACTGCACATAAACAGCTGGACGTGGTGTATTTTAGTCTAAAAGGTGATATTTGTACATGTAAAGTTCTAATTATTATACTGTAAAAATATTCTTTCTCAGTCGCTGAAAAGCATTTATTTCTAAGTAACCGATTAGGATTACTGTTACTAATGGATATGTTAGGTAACATTTACTTTTGATTCCTACGAATGCTGTAATAAATGTAAGGCAATGAATTTTAATTATTTTATAATAAATTAATAACTTTTGTCATCTTAATTTTTAGAAAATTAAACACTCCTTCTAAACGATCGTAAATTTAAATATAACTAAACAAAACTTCCCTCCTCTAATGATGTACACGAAATTCAGATTCAACATATTTTTTAATGTCTGAGAAGCTGAAAAGAATGAAATGATAGATTTGAAGTGAATGGTAAGTATATTTACCACTCAATACTTTCTCCAAGTTTCTTAAAGTTTTCAATCCTCAAGCTAAAATTGGATTGAAGAAAAAATTTTGGATGTTGTAATTATACTTTCCAATAAGGATGGTGTCTCCTTTTGATGAAAAGGTTCGTTAGAAGGGTCGAAAAGACCAAACTTTGTATGAAGGAAGATTAAAATTCATGATAACTACATGAAACTCTAAGTTACGTCACGTTTGGTGAAAAAACTCTTCCAAGTACGTAAAGTGAGAGGCTTCCTTTTCAAGCAAATCCTTTGGCGAAAGTGAAGCTGATATGTTCGTAAAGCTGAAACCTTCCTTTAAAATACAGTGTCAATATATATTTGGAATTCTAAGAACGTTGAACACATGAACTTATAAAATTGAATTGAATGGTAAGAATACTCACCACTCAATAAACTCTCAAAATTTTTTTAAAAATTTCTCTCTGGATCGCTAAAAATCATGTGACATGAGAATTTTTTGTTTGGTAATTATACTTACATTTAAGTTTGGAGGTTTCTCTTCATGTAATAATGTGAATTAAAGGTAGAATTAATTGAACTTACCTGAAGGTAAGATTAATACTCATAAATAACAAACCCACACCTCAAAATTGAAACTCATTGCGGCCAAAAGTTCTTCAAACTACTCGTTCAAACCGTGTATAGGAGATTCGTTTTAAATGAATGGGAAGAAAGTGTGCAACCACAAATAGATTGTTTCACACATTCACTGCACATAAGGAGTTGGAGGTGGTGTATTTTAGTTTAAAGGGTGATATTTGTACATGTAAAATTCTAATTATTATACTGTAAAATTATTCATTTTCAGTCGCTGAAAGACAATTATTTCTAAGTTACCGATTACGATTTCTGTTACTTATGGGTATGTTAGGTAACATTTAGTTGTGATTCCTACGAATGCTGTAATAAATATAAGGCAATGAATTTGAATTACTTCATAATAAATTAATAATTTTTGTCATCTTAATCATTAGAAAATTAACCCGCATTCTATTCGATCGAAAACTTAAATATACCTAACCAAAACTTCCCTCCTCTAATGATGTACACGAAATTCAGAATCAACATATTTTTTAATGTCTGAGAAGCAGAAAAGAATTAAATTATAGATTTGAAGAGAGTAGTAAGTATAGTTACAACTAAATGCTTTCTTCATATTTCTTAAAGTTTTCAATCCTCAAGCTAAAATTGGCTTCAAGAAAGAATTTTTGATATTGTAATTATACTTTCCAATAAGCATGGTGTCTGCCTTTCATAAAAGAGTTCGTTAGAAGGGTAGAAATGACCAAACTTTGTTTGAAGGAAGATTAACATTCATGATAACTACATGAAATTCAAAGTTACGGCTTGTTTGGTGAAAAAACTCTTCCAAGTTCGTAAACTGAGAGGCTGTCTTTCCAATCAAATCCGTTGGCGAAAGTGATGCTGTTGTCTTCGTAAAGCTGAATCCTGCCTTTAAAATACAGTGTCAATATATATTTGATGGTCTAAGAACGTTGGACACATGAAATTATTACATTGAATTGAATGGTAACAATACCCACAACTCAATAAACTCTCAAAATTTTGTTAAAATTTCTTCCTGGATCGCTAAAAATCATGTCAAATGAGTTTTACTGGGTGGTAATTATACTTACCATTAAATTTGGAGGTTTCTCTTCATGTAGTAATATGTATTAGGTGTACAATTGATTGAACTTACCTGAAGGTAAGATTAATACTCATAAATAACAAACCCACACCTCAAACTTGCAACTTATTCCGGCCAAATGTTCTTCCAACTACACTTTCAAACCGTGTACAGGAGACTCGATTCAAATGAATGGGAAGGAAGTGTGCAACCACAAATTGATTGTTTGTCACATCCACTGCACATAAGCAGATGGAGGGTGTGTATTCTAGTCTTAAGTGTGATATTTGTTCATGTAAAGTTCTAATACTTTTACTGTTAAAGTATTCATTCTCAGTCGCTGAGCAGCAATTATTTCTAAGTAACCGATGAAGATTACTAGTACTTATGTATATGTTAAGTAACATTTACTTTTGATTCCTACGAATGCTGTAATAAATGTAAGGCAATGAATTTGAATTATTTTATAATAAATTAATAACTTTTGTCATCTTAATCATTAGAAAATTAAACACGACTTCTATTCGATCGAAAACTTAAATATAACTAACCAAAACTTCTCTCCTCTAATGATGTACACGAAATTCAGAATCAACATATTTTTTAATGTCTGAGAAGCTGAAAAGAATGAAATTATAGATTTGAAGTGAATGGTAAGTATAATTACCACTCAATGCTTTCTTCAAATTTCTTAAAGTTTTCAATCCTCAAGTTAAAATTGGCTTGAAGAAAGAATTTTTGATGTTGTAATTATACTTTCCAATAAGCATGGTGTCTGCCTTTGATAAAAGAGTGCGTAAGAAGGGTAGAAATGAAAAAACTTTGTTTGAAGGAAGATTAAAATTCATGATAACAACATGAAACTAAAAGTTACGTCTTGTGTGGTGAAAAAGCTCTTCCAGGTACTTAATATGAGAGTCTGCCTTTTCAAGCAAATCAGTTGGCGAAAGTGAAGCTGATATCTTGGTAAAGTTAATTCTTCCTTTAAAATACGGTGTCAATACATATTTGGAGTTCTAAGAACGTTGAACACATGAACTTATTAATTTGAATTGAATGGTAAGAATACTTGCCACTCAATAAATTCTCAAAATTTTGTTAAAATTTCTTTCTGGATCGCTAAAAATCATATCAAATGAGATTTTATTGGGTGGTAATTGTACTTAGCATTAATTTTGGAGGTTTGTCTTCATGTAATAACGTGTATTAAGGGTAGAATTGATTGAACTTACCTGAAGGTAAGATTAATACTCATAAATAACGAACCCACACCTCAAACTTGCACCCTATTGCGGCCAAAAGTTCTTCCATCTACACGTTCAAACGTGTATAGGAGGCACGTTTAAAATAAATGGGAAGAATGTGTGCAACCAAAAATTGTTGTTTCTCACATCCCCTGCACATAAGCAGTTGGAGGGTGTGTATTTTAATCTAAAGGGTGATATTTGTTCATGTAAAGTTCTAATATTTTTACTGTTAAAATATTCATTCACTGTCGCTGAGAAGCAAATATTTCTAAGTAACCGATTAAGATTACTGGTACATATGTATATGTTAGGTAACATTTACTTTTGATTCCTACGAATGCTGTAATAAATGTAAGGCAATGAATTTGAATTATTTTATAATAAATTAATAACTTTTGTCATCTTAATTATTAGAAAATTAAACACGCCTTCTATTCGATCGAAAACTGAAAAGTAACTAACCAAAACTTCTCTCCTCTATTGATGTACACGAAATTCAGAAACAACATATTTTTTAATGTCTGAGAAGCTGAAAAGTATGAAATTATACATTTGAAGTTAATGGTTAGTATAGTTACCACTCAATGCTTTCTTCAAATTTCTTAAAGTTTTCAATCCTCAAGCTAAAATTGGCTTCAAGAAAGAATTTTTGATGTTGTAATTACACTTTCCAATAAGCATGGTGTCTACCTTTGATAAAAGAGTGCGTAAGAAGGGTAGAACTGACCAAACTTTTTTAGAAGGAAGATTAACATTCATGATAACTACATGAAACTCAAAGTTACGTTTTGTTTGGTGAAAAAACTCTTCCAATTACGTAAAGTGAGAGGCTGCCTTTTCAAGCAAATCCGTTGGCGAAAATGAAGCTGATATCTTCGTAAAGCTGAATCCTGCCTTTAAAATACAGTGTCAATATACATTTGGAGGTCTAAGAACGTTGGACACATGAAATTATTACATTGAATTGAATGGTAAGAAAACTTACCACTCAATAAACTCTCAAAATTTTGTTGAAATTTCTTTCTCCACCGCTAAAAATCATGTCAAATGAGATTTTATTGGGTGGTAATTATACTTACCATTAAGTTGGGGGTTTCTCTTCATGTAATAATATGTATTAAGGGTAGAATTCATTGAACTTACCTGAAGGTAAGATTAATACTCATAAATAACAAACCCACACCTCAAAATTGCACCTAATTGCGGCCAAAAGTTCTTCCAACTATTTGTGCAACCCGTGCATAGGAGACTCCTTTTAATGAATGGGAAGAAAGTGTGCAACCACAAATAGATTGTTTCACACGTTCTCTGAACATAAGCAGTTGGAGGGTGTGTATTTTATTCTGAAGGGTGATAATTGTTCATGTAAAATTCTAATTTTTTTACCGTAAAAATATACATTCTCAGTCGCTGAGAAGCAATTATTTCTAAGTAACCGATGACGATTATTTTTACTTATGTATATATTAGGTGACATTTACTTTTGATTCCTACGAATGCTGTAATAAATGTAAGGCAATGTATTTGCATTATTTTATAATAAATTAATTACTTTTGTCATCTTAATCATTAGAAAATTAAACACGCCTTCTATTCGAAGGGAAACTGAAACATAACTAACCAAAATTTCTCTCCTCTATTGATGTACACGAAATTCAGAATCAACATACTTTTTTAATGTCTGAGAAGCTGAAAAGAAATAAATTATAGATTTGAAGTGAATGGTAAGTATAGTTACCACTCAATGCTTTTTTAAAATTTTTTAAAGTTTTCAATCCTCAAGCTAAAATTGGCTTCAAGAAAGAATTTTTGATGTTGTAATTATACTTTCCAATAAGCATGGTGTCTGCCTTTGATAAAAGAGTGCGTAAGAAAGGTAGAAATAACCAAACTTTGAAGGAAGATTTAACATTCATGATAACTACATGAAACTCAAAGTTACGTCTTGTTTGGTGAAAAAACTCTTCCAAGTACGTAATGTGAGAGGCTGCCTTTTCAAGCAAATCCGTTGGCGAATGTGAAGCTGATATCTTCGTAAAGCTGAATGCTTGCCTTTAAAATACAGTGTCAATATATATTTGGAGGTCTAAGAACGTTGGACACATGAAATTATTATATTGAATTGAATGGTAAGAATACTTACCGCTCAATAAACTCTCAAATTTTTTTAAAATTTCTTTCTGGATCGCAAAAAATCATGTCAAATGAGATTTTATTGGGTGGTAATTATACTTACCAATACGTTTGGAGTTTTGTCTTCATGTAATAATGTGTATTAAGTGTAGAATTGAATGAACTTACCACAAGGTAAGATTAATACTCATAAAAAACAAACCCACCCCTCAAAATTGCACCTTATTGCGGCCAAAACTTCTTCCAACTACTCGTTCAAACCGTGTATAGGAGACTCGTTTTAAATGAATGGGAAGAAAGTGTGCAACCACAAATTGATTGTTTCTCACATCCACTGCACATAAGCAGTTGGAGGGTGTGTATTTTAGTCTAAATGGTAACATTTTTTCATGTAAATTTCTAATATTGTTACTGTTAAAATATTCATTCTCAGTCGCTGAGAAGCAATTATTTCTAAGTAAGCGATGAAGATTACTTGTACTTATGTATATGTTAGGTAACATTTACTTTTGATTCCTACGAATGCTGTAATAAATGTAAGGCAATGAATTTGAATTATTTTATAATAAATTAATAACTTTTCTCATCTTAATCATTTGAAAATGAAACACGACTTCTATTCGATCGAAAACTTAAATATAACTAACCAAAACTTCCCTCCCCTAATGATGTACACGAAATTCAGAATCAACATATTTTTTAATGTCTGAGAAGCTGAAAATAATGAAATTATAGATTTGAAGTGAGTGGTAAGTATAGTTACCACTCAATGCTTTCTTCAAATTTCTTAAAGTTTTCAATCCTCAAGCTAAAAGTGGCTTCAAGAAATAATTTTTGATGTTGTAATTATACTTTCCAATAAGCATGGTGTCTGCCTTTGGTAAAAGAGTGCGTAAGAAGGGTAGAAACGACCAATATTTGTTTGAAGAAAGATTAACATTCATGATAACTACATGAAACTCAAAGTTACGTTTTGTTTAGTGAAATAACTCTTCCAAGTACGTAAAGTGAGAAGCTGCCTTTTCAAGCAAATCCATTGGCGAAAATGAAGCTGATATCTTCGTAAAGCTGAATCCTGCCTTTAAAATACAGTGTCAATATACATTTGGAGGTCTAAGAACGTTGGACACATGAAATTATTACATTGAATTGAATGGTAAGAATACTTACCACTCAATAAACTCTCAAATTTTGTTAAAATTTCTTTCTGGATCGCTAATAATCATGTCAAATGAGATTTTATTGGGTGGTAATTATACTTAGCATTAAGTTTGGAGGTTTCTCTTCATGTAATAATATGTATTAAGGGTAGAATTAAAATTACCTGAAGGTAAGATTAATACTCATAAATAACAAACCCACACCTCAAACTTACACCTAATTGCGGTCAAAATATTTCCAACTATTTCTTCAAACCGTGTAAAGGAGACTCCTTATAAATGAATGGGATTAAATTGTGCAACCACAAATTGATTCTTTCTCACATCCACTGCACATAAGCAGTTTGAGGGTGTGTATTTTAGTTTAAAGGGTGATATTTGTTCATGTAAAGTTCTAATTTTTTTACTGTAAAAAAAAACATTCTCAGTCGCAGAAAAGCAATTATTTCTAAGTAACCGATGATGATTACTGGTACTTAAGTGTATGTTAGGTGACTTTTACTTTTGTTTCCTATGAATGCTGTAATAAATGTAAGGCAATGAATTTGAATTATTTTATAATAAATTAATAACTTTTGTCATCTTAATCTTTAGAAAATTAAACACGACTTCTATTCGATCGAAAAATGAAACATAACTAACCAAAACTTCTCTCCTCTATTGATGTACACGAAATTCAGAATCAACATATTTTTTAATGTCTGAGAAGCTGAAATGAATGAAATTATAGATTTGAAGTGAATGGTAACTATAGTTACCACTCAATGCTTTCTTCAACTTTCTTAAAGTTTTCAATCCTTAAGCTAAAATTCGATT
>BLKM01000697.1:0-10916 GCA_013340265.1 Coptotermes formosanus
TTTGCCTTATAAAACATTAAGAGATTGGTTTTTATAACCGAAGTGGACAGTGTGTACAGCGCGGTACGCACTGAGTCCTTATATAAAACAGACAAGCTTCGTCTTTAAAGGATTAATATGCAGATCCCACAACGGTCTTCTTTAGTCCACGTACATTAACAATTTTTATACATTAACTGCAAGACTGTACGACAGTGTGAATCAAAATCAAACAGACCTAACTACGTCAGACTAGTCTGAGGAGTCGCCAGACGTCGCCCGAGCACGTCGTGTCTACTGTACCCACACGTACAAGTTTTAATCTGCTCCATATGCAATGCGACTAAGTCCGATTTCCACCGAACTCGTCCGAGTAAAATGTCGTCAAAATACGAATCTCGCACAACAGTAGCATAAGGAAACACGGGACAAAAAATGAGAAGAGGCCGGCTGTATTGAATATAAGTAAACACGTTGTTATTCTAAAACACTTGTTCCCAAAATGTGATCCGCACATCCCAGGGGACCCTCTACCAGTTCCCAAGGGATACGTGGATACATTTCCGTAATAGCTACTTTGAATTTTACTAATTTCTAATTAAGCGAATAATGTTTTGTTAAAAATAATCGCGGAAATCTTTTAATTGGCGATGTGTTTGTTTCGTATGCCCGTTAGAATATCTAATTAAGAAACCCCCTGTACCCACGAAGCGAGCGACAGTCAGTTTAATTAAGGTCAAATCATGCAATGCATTGTTACGTACGCTAATGGTGTATATCGTAGCTATATAAAATTAGTTCTGAGATGTAAATGTTTAATTTCCTATATCTATCATCCGGACACTCCATATTTACGTCAGCAAGGATGTGAGGATCTGTGGTTATTTTCCGAAGCCAAAAGCAATCGGCGAGCAAAAAAGTTTGGGAAATACTCTTCTAAAAGTTTTTACAGTAGCAAGCAAATGAACAATCAAGGATTAGGCCTAGTTATACGTACATGGGCCTAAATCTTATTTAGTCTGTCGTTTTCGTTTATTCGATATCTGTCTCCTTTCTGGTTTACACATTAATAGTCTTACAAAATTGTAAAGCTGATGTGCTGTTTCCCTACCGTGATATAGCTTAAGGAGCCGATCCCAGTGGCCGCGCGGTCTAAGGTGTAGGTCTGCAGCCGAGTGCTTGTTGGGATCGTGGGTTCGAATCCATCCGGGGGCATGGATTTTTGTCTCTTGTGAGTGTTTGTGTTGTCAGGTAGAGGTCTCTGCGACGGGACGATCCCTCGTCCAGAGAAGTCCTACCGACTGTGGTGTGTGTCTGAGTGTGATCAAGTGAAAATAAACAACCTCGACACCTGCTGTGAACAAGTAGGTAGGAGAGGGAAGGACTACGAAACGAAACGAAACGATATAGCTTAAGGAATTACGCCAATAGGAAATATGGTTCTCAGATAAATATTCAGCCAGAATAAGGATCAGTTTCCCTTGGAAAATGCCCCGAAATCGCCTTTCCACCCCCTACATTACGCACATAATGTACCAAAACCAGCATGATTGATCACGGATGTTATAGCGTTGAACATTACAGCCCCCACCCTATCCATGGACACACCAACCAGCCATGATCCGTTCAGCGCAACAATGTCACATTGTCGAAAGTTTACAGTTGTTACTATAATGTTGAAAAAGGAAGGCGCGTGGTGTCCTGCACCGTTGTGAAGCGCGGAACGAGAAGATTCGGATGTAGCCAGCTTTGAAGTTAGAGAGGCCCGATATCGAAACCACATGTAGGAGCGGCGCCTGCTTACGGCTTCCCAGTACAGTATAAAACATGTCATTCTCCATCACGCGTTCAAAACACCATAAAAACTAAGACTCCAGACTCGCTGCGCAAAACCTTGGTCTTCCATTTACACAAAAAAGTAAAAAAAAAAACTGTCTAACAAAAAACATCCCTGACATTTGTTTGTCAAAGAAAAATAGAGGAAATGCCTTAAACAACTCCCGTCATAAGGGTCAAGCAGTCCCTGTACAGGGCTGGACAGTCCCTGAGGGTTCCAGGAGGTCGAGGCTCCCAGATATCTAGACAATCGACACATGAAGGTGGTAAGGTTGTCAGCCCTACCCACTGGCCGCCTTTACCCCCCAGGAAATATTCCTGGTACTCATTTCTGTTAGAGGCTGAGTCGACCCCAGGGCCATAGCGCGACCGACAGGATTATGCCAATGAAAAAATCCACTGACACCATCGGGAATCGAACCCGCGACCTGCCGGTTTGTAGCGCAGTGCCTCAACCAACTGCGCCCCTGCGTGCCCCCAAAAAAGAAATCTTACGGTTGAGTCCTTGTCTCACTTCTCAAAACATTATTTTCAGACTATTTTAAAGAACCATTCTTCCTCTTACTTTTTAATAACATACTGACAACACTTTAACGTTTACCCCAGTTTTAACATTTTACTTAGTCTATATATATATATATATATGGTATATCTTCTAATTGTTATATACATTTGCAATTATTCACTAACGTAAAACTGGAAGATCTCTACCTATAAAGAATGCGTTTCCAGCTTAAAGTTCTTATTACGGCCTGACGATGGCTCTTTTATGAGCCGAAAATAGTTGCCAATAGAAACGCGTCTTAAAGCTCTTGTTGGGTACGATTGTAGAATTAAAGTATATACTTATAAATTTATTATCATTATTGGCGTGTTATGTTAACAGTACGTATGTCAAAAAAAACAGACATCTCGCCAGAATACTCAGCTAGAATAGCTCAGAGAAATATGATAAAAGATAATATTGCCATAATCACTGACTTTAACCTTTTAAAGCCTAGCGGTAACTTTACGTACCACCAGGTTTAACATTAAAAAATTCTACGTGGTGCCCACATTGCGTTTATGTGTTTTGTACGGATCTCAGAACAAACAGCAACTTTTGCCTTATAAAACATTAACAGATTGGTTTTTATAACCGAAGTGGAGAGTGTTTACAGCGCGGTACGCACTGAGTCCTTATATAAAACAGATACGCTTCGTCTTTAGCCTTTTAAAGCCTAGCGGTAACTTTACATACGACCAGGTTTAACATTAAAAAATTCTACGTGGTGCCCACATTGCGTTTATGTGTTTTGTACGGCTCTCAGAACAAACAGCAACTTTTGCCTTATACAACATTAAGAGACTGGTTTTTATAACCGAAGTGGAGAGTGTTTACAGCGCGGTACGCACTGAGTCCTTATATAAAACAGATACGCTTCGTCTTTAAAGGGTTAACCTATATCAAAATGTTCTAAGAACAACACGTCTCAAATGAGTCACTATTGCACAGAAGGGGAAAGCCCACGGAGATCTGCTCGAGGGTAATTGGTTGGACTCGCATCCTAGAAGCCGTGTCACTACCACCCTTCACCCCTAAACACGGCCCATTAGATCACGCTCCGTCGCTCAGCAATGGATTTCACACTGCCGACCTGTAGCATCACGAAACTGAACAGGCAATGCAATCATCCAGCACTACGGTAGCTCGCCTCACTGCTTGCTCCCTCCATTGATCAACGATCATTGATAAACGCTAATAGATCCCGTACACATGCATGAATGCTGACAGCAGAACCAAACCATCATCTGACATGCAACGCGATTATGATGTAAATTGAACCCTGCAATCAAAATTGAGTCCCCCTGTCCCTTCGCTTTCCGATAATCTAATGACTGTGTGAGAGAGAGAGAGAGAGAGAGAGAGACAGACAGACAGACAGACAGACAGACAGACAGACAGACAGACAGACAGACATAGAGACATAGCCATGATAACTGGCTTTATGATGCTGTATAATTAGAAGCTGTATTCGACTTTTCTTGACTGCAAAAACGATGAGATTCATTTCAAAAATAATAATTAGCAAAAAAAAAAATAGAATGCACCTAACGATAATATTTCACAAAAATACAGTAAAATAATTAAATTCCGTACGTTTCTGACAATAGTAACTGTATGACTTTTGGCCGTTGTCGTTTTCTTTATTGTCCCAAAATCTGAGAATAACTCTTTTTAACCAGCCCCACACAGCAGTGTCCACCTAACCTTTTTTATATGAGGGCCGAAAGAGGTTCATTTCCGAAAACACTGTGCTTAATTTTTATATTCTGGAAAACCAGACGATAGACAAATTCCGAATGTGATCAGTTCGTTCCTCTTCTGTGGCGCAACAGCCCAACTCGGGCCCAGGCCGCCTTATTATAGGGGTTTCTGGATCACACACAATTAGAAACACACACATGCAGTAAAATGATTAACCCTTTAAAGACGAAGTGTATCTGTTTTATATAAGGACTCAGTGCGTACCGCGCTGTAAACACTCTGCACTCCGGTTATAAAAACCAGTCTCTTAATGTTTTATAAGGCAAAAGTTGCTGTTTGTTCTGAGATCCGTACAAAACACATAAACGCAATGTGGGCACCACGTAGAATTTTTTAATGTTAAACCTGGTGGTACGTAAAGTTACCGCTAGGCTTTAAAAGGTTAATAGATATGTAAAGACAATTACGTAACTTCTATTTCAGACGAAGCGCAGAACATGTAAAAGAATCTCACAAATATGTCAGACTGTACACACAGCGCTGCAAGAAAGGAAAGGGATTTTTCTCCCCTCTACTACCCCTCCCCCCCGGCACCAAATCCAGTCTCCCTAAAGGGTCTACCGCCACATCTAATCTAACGTTATCGGTGGTAATGGCATCAGGGGTTCAAAATCAGGAACGCATAGGGCTACGGTCTCATTTCTACTCCCTCGTGCATTTCCATCGAATTTCGATTAATTAAAACCTCAAGAATAAATTTGAATGTGTTACCAAGTTTATAACTTTAAATTTCTTATATGTTCTGTTTGACTTTATGTGTTTCTAAGGACACAAATAAATTTTTATTCCTTAGTGAATTGACAGCAATGTTTGCCTGGAAATATCTTGAAGGTTTAATTCTCCTTTTTCGGAAACAACCAAACACCCGCATTTTTAAAACTGAAGTCTTCTGTTATGTCAAGCTTTCTCGAATGGAAGTACACATGTTCGTCGTCAATCGACGTGGCATAACATTGCAAAAGACTTAAACTTACATCAACATCCCTGTGAGAGTGCCAGACACCGAACCCACACTTTAATTTTTGCTTTGCAATGAAAACCTAAGCGCTCCGAAATAGAGTTTAACCCTGTTATAACGACATCGGTTTATGCGACACCTTCTCTATAGCGTCAGATATTCTGTGGGACCAATAAATTCGTCGCTGTTAACCATAGCATCACACTCCTTAGTTATAACGACACTCATTTATAACGACACAAAATATTCAGTCCTTTTCATGATGTTATAACCGAGTTCGGTTGTATTTAAGGATATTTAAACATAAAGACGCGGAAACATTTTTTTCACATAAAGATCCACGTAATTGACATGAAATTTCATTACAATTATTTTATATTACGAACAACAGAATATTTTAGCCCACGTCCAGCGTGTCACACCAAATGTTACACCAAATATAAGCCCTTTCTTAATTAGGCCCAGGCAAAATTCAGAACTGAAATAAGACGGTGGAAAAAAAAACGCCTATCATCGATGATTGGCAGAAAAAATAATTGCAAATTGTAGCCGAATCTGGTTAGTACAAATCCTTCCTGTGCAATGACATCTTATTTAGACTTACGAAAATGTTCAAAATCTCTTGGCTTGAGCAAAATGTTATTTACTCTTCCAAACCTGAACAAAATTTGACTGACACAGTGTCACAGTTTTTGTGAAAGCATATGTAAAGCAGGACACAAAACAAGACAAAATAGCACTGTGTTTCACACTGCGACATGTCAACATGTCACGTAAATGTGTGAATCGTTTAGTTCAGTGAAATCTATTCCATGTGTTCTTACTTAAATTTAAGTGAAGTTAAGCTTTTCAGTGTTTAAGTTGTCTTAATAATGCCTAAGTTCATAAATTCAAACTTACATATCTTTCGTCATAACTCGTAACATTTAAAACAGCCGCGTCGCTTAATAATATTATTATTGAACACGTACCTACACAAACACATGCTACATTTTGGATGGCCGCCATGTTACAGTCGGCGGTTCATATTCGTCAAGATTTTAACGACCCTCGAGCTAATGGACGCTGCTGGTGCGTGCGTCTTGTTTTGTTTCTTGTCTCCGCGCTAGACATCTGTAATGTCGGATGGCACTGTCACGCCGGATCGCGTCTTCAGTATGTGAATGAGAGATACAAACTCTTCGCTGCATAAGTGGAATACACTGCAGGTTTAGCAATTTCTTAACCTTTTAAAGCCTAGCGGTAACTTTACGTACCGCCAGGTTTAACATTAAAAAATTCTACGTGGTGCCCACATTGCTTTTATGTGTTTTGTACGGATCTCAGAACAAACAGCAACTTTTGCCTTATAAAACATTAAGAGATTGGTTTTTATAACCGAAGTGGAGAGTGTTTACAGCGCGGTACGCACTGAGTCCTTATATAAAACAGATACGCTTCGTCTTTAAAAGGTTAATATAGAACATCCCATTTGGTGTATTAATCACACATGCATGTTCATTTAGTTCTTCAGTCAAACACTACAAGTGACATTGCAAATACTTTTTCTTTGCCAAAGAAAAACTTGTATAAAATAATTAACGTGTATGTGTGATTGACGCACTAAATATACACGTTTAGCAGTTTCACTTTTATGTTTTTTAATTTTTTGCAATATCTAACCCAAAGACGGAGGACATGGCAGGAGATTAGCAATCAATGCATAAAGAAATCTATTTTTAACTCTTCACTGAGTGCTATAAGGGAGATAAATTCAAGGAGAAGTGAAAAATACGTACGATTTGTTTTACGAAGTACCTAAAACAAGACACCACTTCAAAAACCTAGACACAGATGGAATAATTTAAGTTTTAACAATAGAAATGTCTGTAGGGACATTAACTGTTCATCGAGTTGATGACTGTGACCGGTTGTGGGCTTTTGTGAACACGGCAATGAATCTTTAAGTTAAATAAAATACAGTGAATTTCTTGGCTACATGAGACAACATCAGCTTCTTACAAAGCACAATGCTTCATGGAGATCGTGTTACCTACTCTGGATACGCGAAACAGTAACTGCAGTGCAGTGCAGTGCAAGCCCGGACCGCGGAGAGTTCACGCCTCCAAAAACAACACAGTACCTAGTCAACAGCACATTCTCACTCAGCTATAAAGTGCAACCTTAGTGTAACGATAACAAAAAAGTTCTCCCTGAAGATGACCCAGCTGGGTCGAAACATGTAGGAGTGAGTTCCAATTGATCATAAAACTCTCTTTGTGCATTTGGTGGTGATTAGTGTTTTTGTATAATATAGTGCACGGACATGGAACACGTTAAATTTGAATCCAAGAATATTTCCTTCTCTGCCTAGCACGCCTTATCATTCACAAAAATTTAAACACTTCACTCTCCAAGCTTCAGTTGTATAGTTGGGCATCACTGGTCCATCTTCCACGTTCTTTTTATTTCATAGATGTGACTTGCATTATCATTTAACGCTTTGAAGCCAAGACGCATGTGCATGTGACATCCCCACCTATTTTAATATTTAACAATACTCAGCACTACTCTCACAGGGTGTATTTAAATGTTTTGTACGATTCGCGCAACATAAAGACTAATTAGCACTCTAGACATCGCTAACAAACCGACCTTTTAAACAGAGCACTTAAGAATTTACTCTGAGAAGGACACTAAAGCCGATCCCAGTAGCCGCGCGGTCTAAGGCGTAGGTCTGCGGCCAAGCGCTTGCTGGGATCGTGGGTTCGAATCCCAGGGGAGGCATGGATGTTTGTCTCTTGTGAGTGTTTGTGTTGTCAGGTAGAGGTCTCTGCGACGGGCCGATCCCTCGTCCAGAGAAGTCCTACCGACTGTGGTGTGTGTCTGAGTGTGATCAAGTGGAAATAAACAGCCTCTACACCTGCTGTGAACAGGTAGGTAGAAGAGGGAAGGACTAAGAAACGAGACAAGGGACACTAAATTAAATGTTATATTCTGTTACAGAACAAGTGTGCTCTAAAGACCAAATTATTTGAGTTTTGTCAAATTGGATCCTACATGATATTTCAACATATTCTCCTTACAGTTTTACCATACCATATTTAATTACGAACCAAACGTCAACTAGAGTTTTTTGCAGCCGCCTGAGGATGCTGTAATAATCCTGTGCTAATGAACTAATGAGGCAGCCACTTAGGGAAGAGAACATGTGGAACGAAGGGAAGATTTCTTTTTATACTCGTAATTAGCACTCGTCACGGTTTCGTCTCACTATGGGTGAGGTGTGGAGGCAGAGGATGACAGACGAGACACAGAGAGGTAGAAGAACTGAAGTAATGCAGAAAAATCAGCATTAAAGGTTCAGACTTCACCGAGTACGAAGTCAAAAACAAACAATCCACCCTGAGATTGAGGGTCTATGCTTCTATTCGCGATCCGTGTCTGTATGCAATGAATGCAAAGTAAGATGCAAAGCAAAACCTGTCTCACAATGAGCAAATGGTACTGCAAAGGTGTTACGGCCAGGTAATACGTACACAGATAAATACAACGCAAACTGTGTTACGTATTATTTGTTTACAAAGTCGTTCGGTTATTCTTTTTCAGATAAATACTGCAATCAGTCAACACATCATTAATGTATTTAGGAAGAATAAAGGCTACACGTGTCGGCTAAGAGTCATTAACCGTCATCAGGCCTAATCATAGGGTTAAAAATGGGGGGGGGGGGGGCCCTCCTTCGTGCTTTGCAATTTCCTGCCATGCGAACTTACGGTAAGTAACGGACATCATTTATAGAGATAACACTACAGAGACAGCACATAGCACAGCTTACATTTGCCTTCAGGTTTGACAATGATAATTACAGTTTTGTGTAAACACGATGAACGTATCATGTATAATATACACAAATAATTAAACAATATTTGTTACATTTTAACAGTCACAAATATGGTGACAGTGAAAAATCTTGTTAGAAGCATAACTGGCTAACAGAGTCTTGTCGAAAATTCGAATAGTTTTCGTTGTGGATAGACAAATTTCAATTCTTACTTACATGATAATAGTTTCTTTTTTAAAACAGAGGACACAAATGTGTAAAACGCCACACAAAGAATAAGTATTCTATTTGGAATTACATATTCCACTTTCTTGCGGGAAATACATGCACTACCAAGTACCATAAGGACGGCATAGCCCTCGACGCTGGCAAGTCACTAACACGCGCTCCAGCATCTCCTGCATTATTGCGGCAAATACAAAACCACCAACTATCGAAAAAAAAATCGTTTTGTTTTACGATTTTACATTGTATTGCGAAAATGTATTGTATTTGGTGTATTGTTGTGTTCAACGGCGTTAGAGGCCAGTACGGTCCAAGGCGTCCGCGTTATTCCGATTTCTACGTCTTATTTGTAGGCATACGGTAGGACTCCTTGCAACGAGGATCGGTCCTTCGTCGTAGGGCATCTACAAAGGTAAATACAAACAGAAAAAGCGCATTGATTTGAATGGAATTCGAAGTTATGCAGCCCGATCATTGGCACGTAATTGTATTATCAAAGCTCCAAACAACAAAGTCATCTGGTTCGCGGTGTGTCTGCACGCTCTAACACCAATTTTATCGCCTGATGTGGACATAAGCAGTTCTTGCAGGTCACAGTATCTGCTTCTCTGCATCTGGCCACCACACGGAAGCGCTGGTGTCACTTACGCTAAACACACAGTTTGTTTTTGTTACGGTTTAAGAAATTACCGAAACTCCTCCCCTCTAACTCTCACTCAACGCCCGCCCGCCACCATATATACATGTCTGTGACAAGCCACAAATCACAGTAAATGAAGAAACGACCCTAGCATTTGACTTTCGATACATAGGGCTTACATCCGACTGTCACGTCATGCCGCGCCATCTTGTTCAAGCATCGTGTCATGTGGTGGTTAGAAATCATTTGTTGAACTGCTGCAAGACATGTGTACGGAAGAATGAGCTAAGCTCCGTAGCCATTTAGGATACGCCAACATGCCTTGTAAACACAACTATCTGAATAATTAATTAAATAATTAAACTCCAATACGCAGTAACTTCCTTCCGTCCAAGCCTATGTGTTCCAAGACATCACCTTTTTGCAGGTCCTCCCACGAAGACCCCGTATCCATACCTCTTCTGTCCCATACGTGTGACACGTCCCGCTCGTCTCACCGTACATTAACCTTTTAAAGCCTAGCGGTAACTTTACGTACCACCACGTTTAACATTAAAAAATTCTACGTGGTGCCCACATTGTCTTTATGTGTTTTGTACGGATCTCAGAACAAACAGCAACTTTTGCCTTATAAAACATTAAGACTGGTTTTTATAACCGAAGTGGAGAGTGTTTACAGCGCGGTACGCACTGAGTCCTTATATATAAAACCGATTACGTTCCGTCTTTAAAGGGTTAATTGATCATTCTAACCACATCTGGTGAAGAGTACGCAATAAAAATAAAAGCATGTTCAATACCACTTCGGAATTTCTAATTTTCCCGTCTCCTTGTATAAACCGTTTTCATTGACATAATCCTTCCGGCCGCACTTAGGGTCCTGGGGTCGACTCAGCCTCTAACACAAATGAGTACCAGGGATGGCTCCTGGGGGTAAAGGCGGCCGGTGTGTAGGGCTGACAACCTTATCACCTTCATGTGTCGATTCTATAGAAATTCTGGGAACCTCAACCGTCTGGAACCCTAAGGGTCTGTCCAGGCCTGTAATGGGACAGCTTTATAGAAACCTCCCAGATGCGTAAAACGTCCATAATATGTATTCCTTAACCTTTTAAAGCCTAGCGGTAACTTTACATACGACCAGGTT
>BLKM01000697.1:15652-75554 GCA_013340265.1 Coptotermes formosanus
AGAGAAATTGGCTATGCAACAATTTATAATGACATCGGTGAGAACTCACACAATAGAATATTACAAGTATGATTTGCACTCGTATTAAGGGGTCACTATAATTCACACCTGAAGATGGCCGAATCGAGGCCGAAACATATAGTGCGTATTTTATGTAATTAAATATATAAATGTGTATATGAACGAAGTTGTGCTGTACGGCTGTTTTAATTCCTGTTACATAAGGTTGGTTTTGCAAAGCATGCAAGTGTGAAGTTCTTACAGCAAGAAAATGGTGGGTTACTTTCAAAGCCTGTAACTGTACGGAAAGTGAATATCCCGATAGAATGTAATATTTCACTGCGAGTGAAATTCCTGTCAGTGCTTTCATATCGAGATCGTATGTTTGGTTGTAGAGTAGGAGTGTACAATATCTGTAAAATAAATAGCTGGAGTAATTATATAGATTTATTCTTATTCTGGATTGACATGCACCAACTAACGCACAATTACAGATTATATTAACGTTTATACATAAGCCCCTACATAAGTTTTGACGATTAGTCTTTAGATTGTATTTGTGTCGGTATAGTGTATTGTGTGGGTATATTGTATTTGTATGGGTAGATTGTAATTGTGTAGGTATATTGTATTTGGGTAGGTATATTGAATTTCATGGGTATATCGTATTTGTGTAAGTATTTTGTAATGTGTGGGTATATGGTATCTATGTAGGTATATTGTATTAATGCAGGCACATTGTCTTGTGTGGGTGAACTGCCAATACGTGTACTGTAATTTGTGCTGTTCCGTTTATGTATGTGTTATTGTATTGTGGTGTCTGTACTGGTGTAAGACTGCTGCCACCGGGTGAAAACCCAATTGCAGTAAGAAATAACAATAATAATAATAATAATAATAGTCAGGGGTCACTGCATTGTTTTTGGAGGCGTGAACCAGGCCGGGACCACAGAGAGTTCACGCCTCCAAAAACAACGCAGTACATAGTCAACAGCACATTCTCACTCAACTATAAAGTGCAACCTTACTGTAACGATAACAAAAAGTTCTCCCTGAAGATGACCCAGCTGGGTCGAAACACATAGGAGTGTGTTACAATTGATGATAAAACTGTCTTTGTGCATTTGTTGGTGATTAGTGTTTCTGTATTTTTATCTTTCTTAGCTACAAAGCAAATCGATTTTATATTTAGCTGAACAGAACTAGCAGCGCTATAAGATACTTTACAAAGCTCAGCAGCGCCAAACCATCGATCTGGATACCAAAGCACCAGAAACAACCACTTTCTAAGGTACTAGTTTTTCTGTAAGTTATATAGAGGACATTGGTTGATAAACAAAGGTAGTTGTTATAGAAAAACTTTCTTTATTGGTGCTCCCATAGCCTTTGTATTACACAGCCTGCCCATGCATAATATGCGAGTTTCCTGTCTGTCCGTATGTCTGAGTAAGGGGCGATGTTGTGTGGTCCAGATGTTATCTCCGTTCGTTATTTCCAGTCGCGATGCTAGTTAATTGGGGAACTTGAGTTGGACTGCTCTGTGGACCAGAAGAGGAGTCTGATTGTGACTTCTCTGGATGCAGCCAACATCCAGGCTGTTTGTATCCCCCCCCCCCCCCGTCACAAGCACCCGAATACGTGCGTAGGCAAACAGGCAACGTAATAAACGTGTGATGGAGGTAAGGTATAGCCTTGTTTCAGATGCAAGTGATGACATTTTTTTCTAAAAACGCTTCAAGTGGAAAGTATAAAATATTTACAATGAAAATTTTCATTCAAATTATACTACAGTACTGCTACCAATAGTACTGAATTAACCTCTTCAAGCCTAGCGGTAACTTTACGTACGACCAGGTTTAACATTAAAAAATTCTACGTGGTGCCCACATTGCGTTTATGTGTTTTGTACGGATCTCAGAACAAACGGCAACTTTTGCCTTATAAAACATTAAGAGATTGGTTTTTATAACCGAAGTGGAGAGTGTTTACAGCGCGGTACGCACTGAGTCCTTATATAAAACAGATACGCATCGTCTTTAAAGGGTTAATGCAAAAGAAAATATTCGAAGTCTTGATTAATTCATTACATCTTCGTGTGCATCAAGTACCATACGTTAAGAAATATCTGCACGTTACACACACACACACACACACACACAATGTGATCGTGAAGTCTCGATAATAAGGAGGCCCGGGCCCACTAGGGGCTGTTGCGCCATGGAAAAAGAAAGTCTGTAACGTATGCGCTGAGGCAGAAGAAATAGTTGAGTATCCAGCGTATATTATAACATATAAAAACCTAACGGCATCGCTTTGATGAGGTTAAACTTGTGTGGTGATGGCTTTATGGATTTTATCCATCGTCTGAAGAATAAAATATTAAAAATTAAAATCACAACGTTTCGGAAGCTAGCTCTGCTTCCGTCCTCAGGTGAATGGAGGGGGAGAAGGGAAGAACACCTACTCAGTTGGGCCCCTTAGACAGAGCTAGCCTCCATCACTGGAGCTTCCGAAACTTTGTGATTTTAATTTTTAATATTTTCGTATTTTACTCTTCGGACGATGGATAAAGTCCATAAACCCATCACCACACAATATTATATACACCATCGTCAAAACCTTTTAGAGGTTAAAGTTGTTTTGCTCTAAGAATACAGAAATGACCCGATGAAAGAAGCCGTGGATTACGGCGTAAATGCCCGTTTTCTGTGATTTCTGCGTTCGCGATAAAGATCAGTAAGTCACAAGGGCAGCCTTTTGATCACGCGTCCTTCGTTTGGTCGAGCATTTTTCTTTCTTACACGGCCAACATCACGACAGGCTAACCCCAGGTTACAGTCACCAAAACATTAACCCTTTAAAGACGAAGCGTATCTGTTCTATACAAGGACTCAGTGCGTACCGCGCTGTAAACACTCTCCACTTCGGTTATAAAAATCAGTCTCTTAATGTTTTATAAGACAAAAGTTGCTGTTTGTTCTGAGATCCGTACAAAACACATAAACGCAATGTGGGGCACCACGTAGAATTTTTTAATGTTAAACCTGGTGGTACGTAAAGTTACCGCTAGGCTTTAAAAGGTTAAAGACGAAGCGTATCTCTTTTATATAAGGACTCTGTGCGTACCGCGCTGTAAACACTCTCCACTTCGGTTATAAAAACCAATCTCTTAATGTTTTATAAGGCAAAAGTTGCTGTTTGTTCTGAGATCCGTACAAAACACATAAACGCAATGTGGGCATCATGTAGAATTTTTTAATGTTAAACCTGGTGGTACGTAAAGTTACCGCTAGGCTTTAAAAGGTTAAGGTGTGTGTTAGAGACTGGCAGTATCAAGGAAACCATCTGAGAAATGGTAGAATATTTACGAAAAATTTTCCTACAAAAGAGTTATTGAAAAAGTGAAGTGAAATATAGTTTTGTGTTGCGGGAAATATGTATCAGGTTTATGCAGCAAAAATGAAGGCCTTCGGGTATGTTTAAAATAAAACAATAACTGAATAACCATTACAGTAATAAGTTACGAAACAAAAAATGCTGAAAGAGACCGGGTGGTGGCGCGTTATATCAAGACAGCTCTCCGCATGACGGGCATTCGACCAGTAGGTAAACAAGTAAATATCGAGATTATGCTTCTCCGTTAAAGAACCAAGCCACTATGTTAAATCAGTTTCGATATCGAGAAAGTTCTTTTTTGTTCCTCTTAGTTAGTGTTGTTCATAAAAGTAGCAGAAAAAAATATTAAAAAGGATGAATCGAATAGACATAATAGTAGGCGTTAGTGTAGCAAAGTAATTAAACTACACAGCAGTAATAAAACTGGGTTTTAAATTAAGGGTCTTAGGATGTGCTGAGTCACGTATGGGGGAAAAGAGAGGTGCATACAGGATTTTGGCGGGGAGACCTGAGGGAAGGCGACCACTTGGGAGAACCATGCGTAGATGGGAGGATGATATTAAAATGAATCTTCAAGAAGTGGGATTGGTGCATGGACTGGATTGAGCTGGCTCAGGATAGGGACAGGTGGCGGGCTCTTGTGAATGTGGTAATGAACCTCCGGGTTCCATAGAATTCGGGGAATTTCTTGACTAGCTGAGAAACTGTTAGCTTCTCAAGAAGGTCTCTGCTCCATGGAGTTAGTTAGTTAGTTAGTTAGTCAGTCAGTCAGTCAGTCAGTCAGTTAGTCAGTCAGTCAGTCAGTCAGTCTAGTTAGTTAGTTAGTTAGTTGGTTGGTTAGTTAGTTAGTTAGGATGTGCTGAGTTTGAAGCTCGGGTAGGCATTTCGCATATCCGAAATACACATCCACATTCAAGGACTAACGGCAGCTATTTGCCCCGAAAACAAGCAATCAGAGGACGAAGCTGACCACTCAGCTCTATCCGGCGCATAGCTGTTGATTACCTCCACCTCCCTATACGCCCCCATGACGTGCATATAAAATACCTTCACTTTACTTTATTACATTTGTTCCCACCGTACTGTAAAACAGAATACCTGATTTCACGCTAAAAGCTATAGGTTGAGACACTGATGCAAGTAATGCCACGTATTGGTGTGCACTGTAAGTTCGTGAAGGCATCAGGCTGCGGCTGAAGTTGAATCGCAGTCAGCAGAATATTCAGGAGAACAACATGGCGCGATGCGAGTCGAACGACCGCTGAGGTTACATCACGGCGGACATACCTGTCTGACTTTATAAGGTGCCGGAATCGGGATGGATGAAAACACGTTCTTTTGGGGGAGGGGGCGGGGGAGAATAATTGTTTTGAGTTTTTTCTCATGCACTCACGCTGAGAATACCGGGTACACCGAAGTTATAAAAGGAGAAATGTCAAAGGAAATTCGCATTATGTGTAAATTCTAACCTAAATGTCACATTAAGCTCGGTCTTACTTCAGTCTATAATTTTGTGAAACATCTTTTGTGTGGTACAATTTAACCTTTTAAAGCCTAGCGGTAACTTTACGTACCACCAGGTTTAACATTAAAAAATTCTACGTGGTGCCCACATTGCGTTTATGTGTTTTGTACGGATCTCAGAACAAACAGCAACTTTTGCCTTATAAAACATTAAGAGATTGGTTTTTATAACCGAAGTGGAGAGTGTTTACAGCGCGGTACGCACTGAGTCCTTATATAAAACAGATACGCTTCGTCTTTAAAGGGTTAAAAAGGTGCTAGACAATCAAGGCAGTTCCTGTGTTCATGACAGTATTCAAACAATAAGATAAAAATGTTATACCCATTGAGCTGCATCCAGGCGACATCCTCACATCTCACGCCTATGACATCCATTTTCATAAATTAACATCCCTGGGAGACTACCCGAACAAAGTTTTATATGCACTGATGATTTGTTTTGTGTGTGCTACATATCCAAACTCTATCACGTTTCTATGTTTTGTCGCAGTACCAATAGGCCTATCATGTGGTGTATTCACCGTGATAGCTCAGTTAGTATAGTGAACATGTACGGGCTGGATGTTCCTACTTAGATTTCAGGCCGGGACACGGACATATTTTGGCGACAACTTACACACCAGCTCTGGGGGCAATTCAACCTTTCAAACTGCGGCACAAGCGGCCGCATTGTGAAGCTGATCACACATTCCTTCTAATGCTGAAGCCAAGAATGCGTGGGGTTGTACATCCTCCTCCCTCTCCATATGATTCCATGGTTTGTTATTTAATGACCGGGACTAATTTAGCTTCAAATCCATTATTTAAAAAAAAAATGTTAGTTACGTAAAGCGAATGCCTGTAGCAAATGGAGGTCGCCATTAGATAATTGTGTCCCGTTCTCCCTTACTGCGTGTCTTTTAGGTTCAAACGTGTTCATCAGCATTTTGCTCCAAAGAACACAATTTGTGTTATTTTCCTCTACGAAGTGACACACCAATAACGACATTCACACTGAAAATCTGTAGTAGAATTTTATCTTACGGCATGCGAAAATAACGGAAAAATCTTGAATTTTTCTCTGTATTTTGTAGCTGCAGTTTATTTAACAATGCTCTTAGTAATTTAAGACTAAGCAAGACTGGATATAACCAACTTGGGAAGACTTAAAGGAAATCGTCACGCTCTAATTTAAAGCCGGGGCCTATGGTGTCTGGTTTTTATTGGAAGAACGGAGGAAAACTACGAAAATTGTGGATGTCCTAGTCAAAATTCGACGCAGGCACTTTATAAATACAAATTTGATATAACACCTCATTAGCCAAACTGCTGTGTCTCCAGACTACCGAAAATGTCTGCTGACATAAGACATTTTTGCAGAAAGTGGCACTGTGTTTGCGGTCCGTAATGAATGGACGACAAGCAGCGACCAAGTTATGCCTCTTCCCTAATGGAGTTACTAATGACAATTCGCATTCCTGGCACTTACATCCTGTTTGCACTGCACAAGACATCTACACTGTGGCTTGTTCTAACCACACATTTCAAACCAGAGCGACTTAAGCAACACCGCGGCATAATGTTTTGCCAAGCAGCTAATTGAGGCGTTGGCAGATGATGAAATATGATTTACCAGAGGATTCAGCAAGCTTCTGTGAGTGAGTGGTCTCACTTGCGCCTAATTGGTACTAAGCAAATCTTAGTTATGGCTATGTCTTGTGACTACTCCAAATGTTGCCTGTGATTGATTTCTTTCATCTAACTTTACTAATTAAATAGACTAAGTCAACTAATTAACACACTTAAGTACTGAATTCACCAAATTAATTAAGGTAACTAGGGTAAATTAAATAACTAATTAAATTACTAAATAAAAAGTCGTTTAAAGTGACAGTCTTATTTATTGGCTTTACGCCTTGTAGGATCGAAATTTGATAATGAAGTTTCTGACGCAATTTCTGCTTCCATCTGCAGGGTGACTGAATTAAGATCAAGTATAAATTGAAGTGATTATGGAGAACTTAACATGCCACACAATAACAAAATTCTGAAACACATTTCGATGGTTCCTGCTCATCTCACTTGTTCTTTAGTTAACTTCCGGCATTCGCAACCATTGTAACTGTACAGATATAAATGTTACTCTACAAAATCTTGGGAAAAAAATTCCTTAACAATTGATGATTTATATTTCCACAGAACTGTCGAAATGCGAATGGCTACATATTATACTTTACTTATTTCTTACCTCTTTTACCTACCTGTTCACAGCAGGTGTCGAGGGTTTTTGTGATTTCACTTGATCACACTCAGACACACAGCACAGCACAGTCTGTAGGACTCCTCTGGACGAGGGATCGGCCTGTCTCAGAGACCTCTCCCTAACAACACAAACACTGTACAAGACAAATATCCATGCCCCTGGTGGGATTCGAACCCACGATCCCAGTAAGCGTTCGGCCGCAGACCTACGCCTTAAACCGCGCGGCCACTGGGATCGGCGCTACATGTTACAAATGAGTAGAATTTTAGTACAGAAATATTTAAAAAGGTTGTTATTACATACTAATTACAGCATAATCTGAAACTGAGATATCGCTGTGTACAAAACACACGCCGATCCCAGTGGCCGCGCGGTCTAAGGCGTTGGTTTATGGGCGCTCGCTTACTATGATTTCGGGTTCGAATCCCGCCACATTCATGGATGTCTGTCTCTTGTGATTGTTGAGTGTTTCACGTAGAGGTCTCTGCGACGGGCCGATCACTCGTCCAGAGGAATTCCTACCTAATATCGTGTGTCTGAGTATGATCGAGCAAGCTCATAAAGGAGGCCCTGGCCCACTATGGCTGTCGGGGCACGAGAAAAAAAAATATACACTTACGCTAATTTACACTCACACTCAGTTCCGGCGGTCCAAAATGATTTCAATACGTCGCGCAACTGACCGCCCTTCACCCGTCGAATCACTCCGCTCGGCTCCATACAAAGTCTAAGTCAATCCGTCAGCTGACGCCCCTAATAACTGCAGCCATCCCATAGTGAAAGTCGCAAATGAAGCCTGGGGCAAAGAGCCCAGGCGTCAACAAATTGCTCTGCAAGTGATAAATTACCGCTCAAACTCTTCGATAAGTGAAGCACAGTAAAAAAGAAACATCGAGAGGGTATGCAGTCCTTGAAAATAAGTGAATGTACAGGCAAATTATTTTATAGTGGCCGCCGAATTGTGGCTGCGCAAGAAAATTTGTCCTATTTCCCATTTTATATCTGAGGCAGATTTGGGGTCAGTTTGCTGACAGCCGTCATGTATGGACAGTGTAGGGTGGTCAACCTAGTGATAACGAACAGACTGACTTTGAATCTATACAAATCATGAGGAACCCGCAGTCCGGGGGCTGCATCTGAGCCGCTGAAATTATGTTTGCGGCCCGCGAGATATTTCGAAAACATTCAAATTATGCTTTCCTCATCAGAATAAAGGATTGTTTTCTTAGTGATCTGGTTAACTTCGCACGCGTAGTTAAATTTGGTAAACAATATTTATGGTTTAACGGGCTTCGTGAATATTTTATGGGCAAACAATGAGAGTCAGGAAATTTACAGTGGGAGGAGTGAGAGAAGTGCAGAGTGGTAAGCTGCACCAACTTCCCTGTTTTTCCAGTTTCAAGTATTTTCTAATAATCATTAGTGCAAGTGTATTTCAGCCACAATTTTATGTAAGGCAATTCCGTGTTATTTCTTTAAAACCACCAGTGACAAGGGAACAGAAGAAGTTTCTGACGTTCTTCCATTCTAAAATAAATTGTGTAAGTCCTAAAAATTAAATTATAATTAATTGCGATATTAACTGTCACTAATAATTACCCCTTTAAAGACGAAGCGTATCTGTTTTATATAAGGACTCAGTGCGTACCGCGCTGTAAACACTCTCCACTTCGGTTATAAAAACCAGTCTCTTAATGTTTTATAAGGCAAAAGTTGCTGTTTGTTCTGAGATCCGTACAAAACACATAAACGCAATGTGGGCACCGCGTAGAAATTTTGAATGTTAAACCGGGTGGTACGTAAAGTTACCGTAAGGTTTCAAAAGGTTAATAGAAATTTTAATCTTTGTTTATCGCTTAGCGGTCCCCTATTAACCACTGGTTTGAGGTCCGGGCAGGGTTTGGAGATGTTCAAGTGACCCTTTTGCAATTACAGACTGTATTACACCAGCCTACGCCATCCTTAAAACAAAACCCTGCAAGCAAAACAAGTGACGCACTGGTTAAGCATTTCCTAGCTCAAACTACGGCTTGCCCCGACAGTTTAGAGTGAAACTATAAGTGAGATTACCGCCATTAAACGGAAAATGTTTAAAACGGAACGAGAAAGGTCACTTTAATTTGACGACATGAATCCTAGCAGTCTGTGGATATCAAAAGTCTTTTAATAATACAATTTTCTTTCTTAATATTCTACCTATAACTGATGCAAAAAGTCGCATTCTTGTGGTAAATTAAATAAGGAAAAAGAGAGGCAATGTACGTATTACCTAACACTGAGGCGCGTTCGCGTAACCATCGTTGTCGTGGAAAAGCAATAAGCATTACATATTCCGAGTGTGTGTCTGCAGCCTTAGTTATCCAGCATGCAAAGCGCATGCGCCGTATTATATCGTCCTCTGTGGCCTGTCTGTCTCTATACGATATTTTTTCACATTATCCCATAAACGGCACGATTCTCGGAAAAAAAATTTTATCAAACATGAAATGTGTCTTTTAATTTTCTCTACAATAGTTGTGTGAAACATCGTCATTCTAAGAATAATTGAGCGAGATATTACAATGAATGTACACAGGTCTTCATGTAAAGTACCCGTTATTCTTGTCAAATTTTAATGAAACTTAAACTATGTCGACAGATTTTCGAAAAATACTCGAATATCAAATTTAATCAAAATCTGTCTAGTGGGAACTGAGTTTTTCCATGCGGACGGACGGATAGACAGACATAAGGTAGCTAATAGTCGCATTTCGCAATTTTCCGAAGGCGCCTAAACATCAAGCGTCACTTGTGACAGAGTATGGCGATTACTTTAATAAATATAAATGAATGAATGAATGGATGAACGAATGAATGAATGAACGAATAACGACAACAGCACAAGCAGTTAAATCCGCTACCTCTGCTGGCTGTGTAGTGTTACATTCCGCACCCACACACATGCTGCTACAGCCCAAGCAACCTCGTGTTTCTTGTTCGCTGCACGGAAGTTCCGGCAATTTAAGGATTGGTTCAGTCCCGCTCCAGATGAAGAACAAGAAGCTGGCGGGGTCATAACACGGTCCAGTGGCAGGGAAAACATTCCGCAACATAACAGTCTAAAATATCATTTATCCTATGTTAATGGTTTCCAGACACCAAAACAAAAGCGGAAAGGTGAGCGCATAAAATGGACTATACGTTACTTCCACATGCCGTCTTTACTATATTACACTTGTCTGTGGCTTTCATGTAGTCTTTGATACAGAAATACAGTCCTCCACTGTTAATCACCCCACACACAGGCATAATTCATTTCCACTTTCCTTTTCCTCAATGCTGCGTTTTTTGTATGATATTTACACGAATAAATCCTTGTCCGCCCATTCGCACACAAAATTCGTCACCCAAATCAATGAAAAATAAAATTCCGTGTAAGAATCTGCACACACATTTTTGGGCGAATTCAAGACAATTCCGTTCCTTTATTTCTCGCATTCCCTTTTGTTTATTCGTTCCTAACCAATCAAACATTTCCCTTCCACAAAGTCCTTTTACAGAAACTAACAATTCCTCCAATATTCCAGCCCGTCACTTGCCCCTGTCCTGAGCTAGATTAAGAACAGCCAAGGATCTCCCATCCTAACTACCTAAAATTCATCTTATTACGTCTTCCCTTTACACCTAGTTCTTCCCAGTGGTCCAATTCCCTCAGGTTTCCCCACCAAACACTTTTATGTATTCTTGTTATTCCAAAGCATGCTGTGTTCCCCGTTCATCTCACCTGACTGATCTTTGATATTTCAAATCATACAGCTCTGCAATTAAGCAAAATATCCTTACACTGTTTTCTTCCCTTAATGTGAGAGGTCATATTTCATACTCATTTAAAATATTTCTTTATATTTTATACATTAAATGGATAGAACAAACATACGGGGCGGAAGAGCAGCAGGCATATCCCGAATTCCATCTGCTCTTTGTTCGTTCCTTCCTTCATTTTCTCTGCGTTTCTTCCTTCATATATTCTCTTCTTCCCAACTTTCTTCCTTTTTAATTCGTTTTCTTTTATTCTCTTTCAGTACAGTTCCCTTTATTTTCCTATTCCTTCTTCCTTTCTCTTTTTTTCCTTCGCTATTAAAATTTTTCATCCATACAATTCAATTATCGTATTCCACAAAGATCAATAAAACCCAGTGTTTGCTAAATGTTTCTTTGGCAGACATAAACAAGATACTGCTGTATCAGACACATTTCGGGCCTTTTGTAGTAACTGGATAGTTTTCAACGTAATTTCGTACAAAGTGAAGGAGACCATTGGTTCATAAACTTGCATCCGGTCTCATGATCTACTTAAGTGTGTCCTGCTATGGTTGAGCGCAGAGAACACCCGGGGCGCCTCATTAACGTCAACTCCACTCCATTCAAAAGTTTGTTCACTTCTTAATTGGTTGCAACCAGACGAATTCTCGTGTTTCACGTATAGAGTGACGGAACATGTGCAGTGCGGAAACAGGAGGGACGTGTCACAGTTCGTATTGCAGACTCCCAACAGGTGATGTGATCGAATGTCTCAGCTCGAAACAGGCACGCCTGGACATTAAATCCACTGATACATTCTTAATTCAGATACGTAAATGTTTCACAGCCAACCGCTTTAAAGCCAATTATTCTCTTCCTGGACAGCTTGAGCCTAGAGATGGAGGTATTACGCTTCTCCGAAACGTCGGTACCCATTTACCAGTGGGCGAGGCGTAACATCCCAGAAGATTTTAATCTTATTCAACACTACTCTAAGAAATTAAAGACTCTTGTGGTTGGTAAAGACAATTTTCTCGATATCAAGTCTTCCGCTGCGATGTTGATGAGATATGCACTCTTCTGGGGTATTATGCAGCATCCAGTGGCGATGCTTTACCGACGTTTCGGGACAACGTATTGGTCTTATCGTCAAGGATCAAGAAACCCAAGAACACTTGACCCTTGAAGATGGGACCGATAAGTTGTGCCGAAACGTCGGTGAAGGGTTACCACGCGACGCTGTGTAATATCGCAGAAGAGTGCACATCTCGACAATTTTTTTCTGAAAGCAAACGTACTTACTGCAAGCTTCTAGGTTGGAGCACCTCCAACATTAAGTAAAACCTAATATTTTCAGGAATATAGACCAGTTTCCTCCTAAACCAGTTAACATTAGCTGGGATAACTTGATGAAAAAAAGTGACTAGTTACAGCCTTCATGATCGACATATAATTCCCGTAAGGAGGGGGCCTTCTTTTTGCCGCGCCTTTATGTCCTTTCAATACCTTTTGTTCACGTGTTAACTATCACAGACATGAGCCAAAAAGACACTCAGCAAACTGCTGCGTCCAGACTGGACTACCGGGATACACTTTGGCAGTCAGCAACTTTTTTTTTTTTGCCGCCGCTTCGAAACGAGCTCTGAGCAACACTTGGGTCTCATATACAGCGGCTATAGGGAAGGCTTTCCGGGTGACAGAGCGACCAGAATCTAAAACTGGCTATTCATCTCCAGTTAGTGCCAGTGTTAGAAATGAGTGCATGAAATAGCCAGTAGCTTAAAGTGTCCGGAAGGGACTAAATGCAGTAGTTCGTGATCTAGAGATAATTATTTAAATTCTTTCGTATATGAATCACCCTGTATACGTTAAATGTATAGCACAGACGAAACTTTACCTTCGCCTTTTGTTTAACAGTTACAAATATGGCGAAACTGTCAAGCTTTGATTTGGCTTGAAGATGGCTGATCATTTTAACGGGCATATTCTCCGGTACGTGCTGTACATGCCGATCCCAGTGGCCGCGCTTTGTAAAGTGTTGGTCTGCGGCCATTCGCTTGCTGGGATTTTGGGTTCGAAACCCGCCGGGGGCATGGATGTCTGTCTCTTGTGAGTGTTATGTGTTATCAAATAGAGGTCTCTGCGTCGGGCTGATCACTCGTCCAGAGGAGTCCTACAGATTGTGGTCGTGAAGCCTCGATAATGAGGAGGCCCTGGCCCAATAGGGGCTGTTGCGCCATAAAAAAAAAGGTGATTTCCATAAGAATGGTTACAAAGTGATATAAGTGTAACTGGTATTTATTGCAATCTCGGCCACACAGCCTGAAATTGCAGCGTTTATAAAAAAGGTAAAGCAGTCCCATTACAGGCCTGGACAGGCCCTTAGGGTTCCAGGAGGTTGAGGCTCCCAGATTTCTAGACAATCGGCACATGAAGGTGGTAAGGTTGTCAGCCCTACGCACCGGCCGCGTTTACCCCCCAGGAAATATTCCTGGTACTCATTTCTGTTAGAGGCTGAGTAGACCCCAGGGCCATAGTGCGACCGACAGGATTATGTTAATGAAAAATTCCAGTGACACCATCGGGAATCGAACCCGCGACCTGCCGGTTTGTAGCACAGTGCCTCAACCAACTGCGGCCCCTTGCAGCATTTATAGATAATCGAAAACAGCTCTTCAAAAGCGCATACTTGCCTACTGACTGCGCAGCACTTCATGGCAGGCAGGTTGCTCACTCCACACAGACACCTTGTATGAATGTACAGTATTGTAGATGAATGAGTTGCTTTGAATCTGAAATTCTTCTTTTCGAAATATTGTTGCTGTTAGTGTACGCCCTTCTGCCCATATCTTGCCGCATCTCATCAGCAGCTATTATGAATGGCTCAATTTTTCATTTCCACTTGTCATCACACAAAAAGACACGTAAAATTCTTCTTCTTATTATATCACGCCCGCCATTGAGGCTGAAAGGAACTGTGGCCGACTGGCTGGATTGACCTTTGCCTTGGCCTGCAGTATCGCTACGTCATTCATTCTCTCATTCACTTAGTCTTTCTTTCTTCTTTCTTGAAGAAATTCTCTTTATCTCTTTCTTGCCTTTATCCTTTCTGTCTGTCTCTCCGTTAGTTGTTACTAAATTACATTTTCTCTTTACGTGTCCGCCTGTTTCCTTGTGCGGATCCTTCTTCACCTTTTTCTCTCCTTTTCATATCTTACTTTCTCCCTCTTCATCCCCTTACTATAACTAGCTGACTGACTGACTGACTGACTGACTAACTAACTAACTAACTAACTAACTAACTAACTAACTAACTAACTAACTAACTAACTCCATGAAGTAGAGGCCTTCTTGAGAAGCTAACAGTTTCTCAGCTAGTCTAGCAATTCCCCGCATTTTATGGAACCCGGACGTTCATTACCGCATTCACAAGATCCCCCATCTGTCCCTATCCTGAGCCAGCTCAATCCAGTCTATGCCCTCAGCCCACTTATTGAAGATCCATTTTAATATTATCCTGCCATCTACGCCTGGGTCTCCCAAGTGGTCGCCTTCCCTCAGGTCTCCCCACCAAAATCCTGTATGTCCCTCTCTTTTCCCCCATGCGTGCTACATGCCCCGCCCATCTCATTCTTCTCGATATGATTACCCGAATAATATTTGGTGACGAGTACCGGTATCTCCTTGCTATTCCGTTTATAAATAAAACTAAAATATTTAGCTCTTCTTCTTACATTATACCCACAGTTGCATAGAATTTCAAATTTAGTTTCTGTGTGTGTGTGTGTGTGTGTGTGTGTGTGTGTGTGTGTGTGTGTGTGCGCGCGCGCGCGCGCGCGCGTGTGTGTAAGTTTTCATTAACAAAGTAATTATTGTGAAATAATTTTAACGCAGAATTCCACGAACCGTGCTTCAGTACAAGAGTGATAATTAATAATCTGTATGTCGCCCATATGGAACTAATTAATTCAAGAGAAGTCATTCTTGAAAACGGCAAAATGCGGCCTGTAATGGAACAGCAGACGAAGAAGTAAAAGGCTTAAACTTTTTGAAATTTACACTTAGGGCATTTAGTTAAGCTACTATTTTAGTACAAAGTAAGTAAGTAAGTAAGTAAGAAACATACTCAGACTGTCACACACAAGTATAGCGACACATCATGACTGCTATCTTAAACAAACGACAGAGCAGTCCATTTGCATGATTTGAAGCCCCATACAACAAAAACTGAACATTTTGTACTCTATTGCAGAAACTGACAACAAAACGGACGGAGCTGGACTTGAGAGCAGCAGACGAGGTGACAGCAAGGTATTAAGTATGCTTATTTTGTGAAACCCCATGTTTCAGTGCCGTATTCAAAACAGCCCAAAATTCTACTCATCCTGAGACATAAACACACCCCACAGCTTCAAATCCATCCTATTTCTTCAAGACCCATTTTAATATAATCCTCCCTTCCCCATGCGACTCCTCTGTCGCATGAATTTCTAACCTCTTCCACACGTCCTGTGACCCATGTTCGTTGCACTTTGCTTGACCTAACCACCGTAAAAATTTGCTTTATTTTCGTATGTTATTGAATAGAAGAAATTTCAATTACCTTCTTACATCGGCGAGCTGAGAGCTCTTTCTTCTTTACCCCCAGAGAGTAGGATCCCGCTGTTGGTATTTATAGCAAACTGGGTGAACACCTCAGCCAGTATGGCCACAGAGGCGATGACAAAAGTCTCTACCTACCCAGGCCTTCCCCTCAGTATACAGTGACGTCACTCACTGATCGGCTACAAGGGTAGATTGGAGAGACGCCTGTGATACTGCTGTTACATAATATTGTCTGGCGTCTGTTTCTTTACGAAGCGAATACGGTGGGACAAATCTCATGAATCTGTTTCTCTCTCTTTGACCTTTCCCGGGAATTCAGACAGATCTATTAGCTCGTACACGTGAGCCACATTACACATTTTTCCGTGAACATTTCCCTGCAAAATCTCCAAATCCGAGAATTATACCCATTGGGAATTAGCTACATAAATTGTTACTTTCCCTGACTGTTACAAGGCACACAGCTGTACCAATTTTTATCAATTAATTTTAGGAATTAGCAGTAATACGTTTTTTTATACTTGCTGAATAATATACCCTTATTTTCTATATTCATTGTCCCAGTTGGCGTGTATCGACTGTGCGTGGAAAATAGTAACCGTCTACAGCCAACGTTATTGTATGTTTCCTTTAAAGACGAAGCGTATCTGTTTTATATAAGGACTCAGTGCGTACCGCGCTGTAAACACTCTCCACTTCGGTTATAAAAACCAGTCTCTTAATATTTTATAAGGCAAAAGTTGCTGTTTGTTCTGAGATCCGTACAAAACACATAAACGCAATGTGGGCACCACGTAGAATTTTTTAATGTTAAACCTGGTGGTACGTAAAGTTACCGCTAGGCTTTAAAAGGTTAAAGGATTAAAAGATGAACGCGACTAATTTCCGTTCTTTTGGGCCATTTTCAGGCTGTGTTCTTATCCTGTTAAGAACACAGCCTGAAAATGGCCCAAAAAGGACGGAAACCAGTCGCTCTCATCTTTTAATAAAACCATAAAATAACGTTGGCAGTAGACGGTTACTATTTCCCACACACACAGTTGTATACCTGCATGTTTTGGTGTACGAAATCAAAACTTGATGAATTTTTAATAGGTTTAGTAATAACTTGTATACAATAGCAATGGTTTAGATTCCTTCAGCTTTTTCATCATTCCCCGAAACTTCAATCCGCAACGTCTGCTCGTCAGATGCAACTCAGTCATTCACTACAAAGAATTTTAATTGCGCGATAAAATTAAATACGTTTTCCTCGGTTTATGCTGTCTCATATATGTGTAAACTAAAAGTGCTTTGGGTTTGAAGGATAAAAACATCTACAAAACTAAAATATTTTTAATGCCTCCAAGTTAGGCAATTTCCCTTCTTTAGAGTTCAGTGACACCTTTCTTAACCCTTGGAAAGTGTATATTAACCGCAGCTAATCCTGAAGCTAAGGTCAGGTCTAGCGGAACGTTACAATGCCGTACTGTGTACCCTTCCGCTAGACCTGACCTCAAGAGATCAGGATTAGCTACTGATTCATCACCTGCATTAGTACCAAACTTCTCCAGATTTTGCCCACATTCTCTATTTATGGGTGTCGTATGATTCTCAAAATCAGTATAAATTATTTCCCTATACAGTATTAGCTAAGCGGTTTTTGTAACGCAAAGAAATGTGTTTACTCTGCGGTAGAACTTGAATTCTTTGTACATCGCTGAGATAATTCCCACCAACGTACCACAACACTTTCCTCTTCACATTATTCTTACTTGAAGGAGAAGCGGGCAAAGCCAGAGGAGCTGCAAAGAGAGCGAGGCCTTCAGGAAAGAATTTTTTTTATTTTTCCTTCATTCAAAGGATTTTAGTAACCAGAATTCATTTAACCCTTTAAAGACGAAACAAATTCTAATATAAAGACTCAGTGCGTACCGCGCAGTAAACATTCTCCACCTCAGTTTAAAAACCAATCATTTGACGATGTGTCAGGTAAAAGTTGCAGATTGTTCCCAGATAAGTACAAAACACATAAACGCAATATAAGCACCATGGAGAATTGATTAAAGTTAATCCTGGTAGTATGCAAAGTTACCGCTAGGCTTTAAAAGGTTAACAGAGTTTTCTCTACTTTTATTATATTCCTTTATTCTAGCACTTTATTCGACTACACTTTCACAATTGCAAAAATAACATTCGTGCATTAATTTTTGCGACCTTTTGCCACTTCCTGGGTGACTGAAGAATGCATATAGAGGATCGGTGGAATTATATTGAAAGGAGAAAGGAGATATATGCAGTGAAAATCCTGTTTCAACGTCACTTTTCCACAACAAAATGCATGTTGGCTGAACCCAGCTTAAATTCGGAAATCCGCTGTTAGAAACCTGGCCTATAGCACTAATTATCTCAATCTATTCTTAAAATTTTGCCTCAATTAGTCCACAAAATTCCTGCATAATATGGATCCCAAAGCACACTACCGTGTTCACAGATCCTGCCAATAACCCATCAGCTGAGCTGACTCTGTAGATTCCCATCGTATTTCTTTAAGGCACTTTGTAATAATATCTTCTCATGAACGCCAAAGTCTTCCACGCTATCTTTTTTTCGTTCGGTTTATCCAGCCAAAGCCATTTGTCTTCTTTCTATCCGTGCAACACCTCGTTCCCTCTGTGGCACAGCCACGCAGAAAGCTACTATTACAACAATTTATATCCGTGAACAGAATCGAAGCCAGTACCCATCTAACGCAAAGCAGAAGCCCTAACCCTCATGACGTCTGCAAGCGGAACCGGCCAGTGACAATACAGCAAGCAGGTCTGTTCAGCTGGTGCGACACTGCACAAGCCGTTTCTTTTTTAAGACGATAATTTGTTAGGTTTGTATTGTAGAATAAAGTATATTATTTTCTCCCCTACCACCAATTTTATGGCTAACTCTTTCTTACAAACGTCTTATAAGACGCCTAATTGTTATTTAGAGGCACATAAAAAGACAAGAAAAAACTACAATATGTTAAATGAACGTCACATTGGATCGGCCTTATGAATTTGAACATCTCATTGGGGAATATTGTGTAAGGACACAAGCAGGTGGGGCCACTACAGTTACAATAAATAAATTAACAATAAATAACACTTCATGATAATGGGACGTGAATACCCTATTTACAAAAAGAGGTATGACGGATGACATCACATTAAATTAGGGCCGCCTGAGGAGTTATATACCTGAGGAGAGACGTCCGTTGGTCATGGTGGCAGTTAATGTACGGTGCTTAAAGAATGTCAGATATTCTCACACCGCCTTCCCCTATATGAGGCAAGAAGCAGGCTTATAATGCTTTCTTTGAGTGTGTCTGTACGTCCCCACGTTACAACTGTTAAAACAGGGGCCGATTTTTACTAAATTTTCAATATACGTTAATCCCAGGAATGTACCCTTTAAATGAACTGCATATTGCCTCTCATTCATTCTGCAGTCTGTCTTAACGACAGGTCTGCAGCCTCTTCCAAAGCGATTTCTGTACACAGGTTGAGTTAGTGCTTCCTGTTTGAATGTCCACTGTCTTCTCTTTTCCTTCAGGTCGTCCAGTAGCTGCTTACGCCTTCTTCCCTGTCTTCCAATCATTTCTATCCGTCCCTCTAACTCTTCTTCAATCCCATGTTTTAGCTGGGAGTTTCTACGCAAGATGTGACCAATCCAATTAGCCTTTCTTCTTTTTCTTGCATCATCATCATCATCATCATCATCACGAGCTGTGAATTGTTAGGCGTAGTGCCTGTTCTTTATCCCTCGAGATGAAGCTGGTCCTTCCATCTTTTCCTTGGGTGTCCTATGCTTCTCTTCCCTTTTGGCCTATACTTCAGTGCCTGTTTGGGTATCCTGTCTGTGTCCGTCCTCTCTACATGCTGCAGCCACTCTCGTTGGTACTGTTTTATTTCCAGAACAATGTTCTGCACTCCAAGTTTCTCCCTCACGGATTGATTTCTCTCCCTGCCTAACTTAGTAATTCCTAGCAAATGTCTTAAAATTTTCATTTGTGCTGCCTCCAGTCTTTGTTCATCTCGTTTCTTCAGCACCTAGACTTCACTACCGAAATTTAAGGCTGCTTTTCTTTTTCTTGAATGTACGATATTCCTCTCCCCCTTGACTCTACGTAATACTTCTTCATTTCTCACACGATCGGTCCCAACTGATATTCTCCATCATTCTCCAACACCAAATTTCAAAATTTTCTGATCTACTTTCCGCAGTTGCCTCTAGGCCTACAAAATTTTGCGGGGGTGGCTGGGAGGTACTTTAACTTCTTTTTCTATTAGCAACAGATTGGTCTGTCACATGCTTTAAATACAATTAAGATTCCCTAATAGGCAAACACAATGGGGCGCAAATGACGCCACCCTGAGGGTCACGACTCCAAGCAACAAAGAACAGGATCACAGCCGCAGCAACAGGTCGGGTTCATTACAATAATTACGCTGCTCCACCAACTGCAGCTTCATTATAAGGCAACCACGACGCAAGAAGGGACTTTAGCCTGATCGCGTTAAAGTCAGCCTATGTTGCTGGAACAACAGGCCAAATTATCTCTGTGCTCAACTTAGCAACACGCCATGCAGGCGTAAGGGAAGTAAACTTTATAGCCGCGCGCATTCTTAACCTCCAAAACGGACGGAGAGGAAGCTTCATGCTGTAGGCACTTTACCGCTTGAAAAGAACTCCCTGTATTCTCATAAGCAAGAAGCCGGACGGGCACCAAAACACACCAGAAGCGCACTTGTAGGCCTACGATTTTTGGTTGGTGAGTTTCTTGAGCAAGTTCGTAAAACTGCGAAAAGCGAAGATGACCTTCTTCATGTTTGTCTGTTCGCCAGTCCTTCCGTCTGTCCGCATGGAACAACAAGGCTTCCGCTGGACGGAGGTCCGTGAAATTTGATAGTTGATAATTTTTCGAACATTGTCGAGAAAGCTCAAATTTCATTAAAATCCGACAAGAATAACGGGCACTTTACATGAATAGCCGTGTACATTATCGCAAAAGGGTTCACCCTATAACAAACAACTGCACGGAATATGTAGGTAAAGGTAAAGGTTCACCATATAACAGGCCCTGTGGGCGCAAGAGGGGGAGTAGAGGTATAGCTCTACCCATTCGTGAGCCTCGGCACGAGGAGGGGATGGGGTGGCTAGCCCCACGCCCTGGCCGCTTTACCCCAGGAAAAGAGACCCAGTACCCATTGTACAGGAGGCTGGGTGGGCCCCAGGGCCGGTCTGGACGGGTGCGGAAAATCTCGCCTCAACCGGGATTCGATCCCCGGACCGTCCAGCCCGTAGCGAGTCGCTATACCGACTGAGCTATCGCGGCCCATACATTTATCACAACATGTCGGTGAATTCTTCTTAAAATGAGGATCTTTTAAGACAAAATTTGCAGAGAAAATCAAACACACATTTTATATCCAATAACCTTTCCCCAAAAGTTGTGCCATTTGTGAGAAAAAGTGGAAAAATGTGGTACAGCCAGACAGGCCACAGATGGCAGTATAATACGGCGCATGCGCTTTGCATGCTGGATAACTAAGGCTACAAACACACACTCATAATATGCAATACCTATTTGTTTTTCCACGGCAACATGGTTACGCTAACGCGCCTCAATATTATGTTATAAGTACACTGCGTGTTTTATTGGTTATTACTTTGTTAGAAAGACAGCTTCGTTGTTCGCAATTTGATTATCCTTGAGAAAGGAAGACAACAGAATTTTAATATTTAGAATTTATTTTTTGAGTCTCATTATGTACTTTCGGGGTGACCGCGTATTTCCCTGAGCAGCAGGGTCACTGGTGTGGAGCATGAGGTATAAGGCCTACAGGGACAGAACTGGCCCCTTCCTGGGCAGCAGACCCATAATGAGGGCATCACACGAGACACAGGGCGAAATAGCCTGCCGGTTCCTTCGGCTTATATTAAACCTTTAAAGATGAAGGGTATCTGTTTTATGTAAGGACTCAGTGCGTACCGCGCTGTAAACACTCTCCACTTCGGTTATAAAAACCAGTCTCTTAATGTTTTATAAGGCAAAAGTTGCTGTTTGTTCTGAGATCCGTACAAAACACATAAACGCAATGTGGGCACCACGTAGAATTTTTTTATGTTAAACCTGGTGGTACGTAAAGTTACCGCTAGGCTTTAAAAGGTTAAGCTTCAATATAGCTAACTTCAGCTGCTGAAACAAAATATATACCGCCATGACTCTAAATGAAAAATAAAATATTTGTAAGTTCGTGTAAGTTCCATGTAGAACAAATATTAATGGAGAGTTCCATTGCTGAACATATGAAGGAACAAAATTAATCACAGACATATTCTAGGACTTTCCCAGCCTCGGATCAGCTGAAAGTCACGTGATTCTGTGGTCTGCAGTCCCGTCTTACATTCGGCTTTGATATCCGGATTTGGAGAACGGTTACGCTGACAGGTTTTGAAAATTTCATCCTTCCCACAGGACAAACACTGAGATGATGTCTACACTTCACACTTTCTTTACAATTTTAGAGTCTGAAATATTTTATCATTCAAAACGCATCATTAAAGAAGCCAAGGTCCTTTCAGGCTTCCGCCGCGATATGGAAGAGATCTGCGATCTTCTGGGATATTACGCAGCGTTGAGTAGTAGTTCTGTACCGACGTTTCGGGACAACCGATCCGTCCCATCTTCAAGGGTCAAGAAATCCAAGTTTTCTTGGCCCTTGAAGATGGGACTGATACGTTGTCCCGAAACGTCGGTAGTGGATAACCATTCCACGCTGCGTAATATCGAAGAAAAGCACAGACATGAAGTCAAGGTCAAATGGTCCTTTATTGAAAGGGCACAGAAGTCTCCCTTATTAAGGTAAAAGGCGCCGGAACTTGAAGCCAGTTAAGTATTAATGTTCGTGATTGCATCCCTGTTAACCTTTTAAAGCCTAGCGGTAACTTTACGTACCACCAGGTTTAAAATTAAAAAATTCTACGTGGTGCCCACATTGCCTTTATGTGTTTTGTACGGATCTCAGAACAAACAGCGACTTTTGCCTTACAAAACATTAAGAGACTGGTTTTTATAACCGAAGTGGAGAGTGTTTACAGCGCGGTACGCACAGAGTCCTTATACAAAACAGATACCCTTCGTCTTTAAAGGGTCATATCCTGCATCCATGGAAGAAATTCCAGACCACCCTTTGGAATTCTGTGTATTTGAAGCCACTTTTGCATTCAAGAACGTGCTTACAAAACCGACGGACAGACTGACGTGAAATAAGCTTATAATAACAAGCACCTAAATATCTGAAGCATAATAAAGCTGTATAATACTATTAAAAGCCTATTGATGCTGCTCACAACAAACCAGTCCTGCATGTACTATTATTAATTAATCGTTAGCGTGACGCCAACCGTGCGTATCATTAGAGTCTATTATAGCAATCTCCACCCGCAGAGAGGAGCAGTCAAGTTATGAGTGGCCCATGATGTTGCAAAACGCAATTAAAACAAATTAAAAGTTACACCACACCGATGTGACGTCACTTTCAGAAGGCAGTGCGTCATACGTTCACACTACACCAGAGCTTCCAATTAGCGCTACAGTATTCATCATTTTTAGGTTATTACCATTATCGACCCACCAATTTTAAGTTTAACCCTTTAAAGCCTAGCGGTAACTTTACACATCACCAGGTTTAACATCAAAAAATTCTACGTGGTGCCCACATTGCGTTTATGTGTTTTGTACGGATCTCAGAACAAACAGCAACTTTTGCCTTATAAAACATTAAGAGATTGGTTTTTATAACCGAAGTGGAGAGTGTTTACAGCGCGGTACGCACTGAGTCCTTATATAAAAGAGATACGCTTCGTCTTTAAAGGGTTAACCAAATAATGACACATGCTTTAGCAAATAATTTTAACTCTTCGAACACGAAGAGTAGATTTGTTATTGTCACTAACTAAATTACGTACAAATGTAATCAGTGTGCCTACAGATTATCGTACGTTGCAAAGGTCAACAAAATTCTACTAACTGCCCTTCGTACTTTATCAAACTTACCCAGCAGTCCGTGGTTCTGAGCCGTGTATGTGTAACAATTTTCTGCCACACTAAACGTATTTCACGTCGGCCATGAAACAAAAATATTTGCAGTTGTAACACAATCTTACAAAGTTTGTGTTACTCATTTCCGTGCATAGGATCAATATTGCAAAGCAGAACCAAATTACACACAATATTATTATTTATTTATATAATTATTTATTTATTTATTTATTTATTTATTTAACCTTTGTCTTTTAGTTCATCTCCCCCACATGTTTCGGCAGTAACTGTGTCATTATCAAGGGGGCTACATCGAATTGCATAAGATGTGCATTAAAATGTGTATTCTAAAATGTTAAAACTGTTAAAAATGTTAAAAAGCTTCTATAAAAATTTTTATAGAAGATTTTTTAGCAATTTAACATTTTTAACATTAAACAGGGACCTGAAGTAGCTGGATCCAGTCTACATCCTTACAACGTACCTAAGAACATTATTTTTAATATTTTCCTTTCGTCTATGTACAGCTCACCAACATGGTACCTTTCTACTCACGTTGCATTTTTCATTAATTTTTCCCAAGGAAAACTTTTGTATACATTCTTCACATCCTCAACGCAGAATACACGACCCGTCTATTTCATCTCCCTCCATTTGATCACTCTAAGCTACAATATATGGTGAAGAATATGCTTAAACCTTATAACAACCTCTCTTTAAAAAAAGAAATATATTATGATACGCTACAATTTTCATAAACCATTCAAATTTACAGTGCTTTTTTTTTCTTTTTGTCCCTCTGCGCCGTACATGTCACGAGATATACCGGCCTGATGCAGGTCTCCTATGTGACACAGATGCCATGATCGGTGCGGCGATAAAAGGAACATCGCGTATTATACAATTTTATAGAAATTTTCAGCTGATAACTTTATGAACACATTTACTCACTCACAATACATGAATCGAGCTGATTAACACGTCAAACCAAACAAAATTATAGTGATGCAAGGAACTGCCCTTCAATATGGAACAAGGAGACTGGAACAATAATGTTCCAGTATTTTGATTGCTACAATTACGATACGATCCCAGTAACCTCTACTGTGAAAACCTGAAGACTCATAGCATAACTGTCCCTAATTGAAGGTCGGCACAAAGAGTGCCACGTAAAAACTCAGTGCCTTATTCCAAACGCTCTCTGGATGTTCAATCAGTCTGTTAACGCACAGTTAAGGCCACTTGATTGACGTATTATTAGGAAGATATTTTCACCAAATTACGGTTTTATGCAGACACTTTCAATACGATCCACATTTTAGTGCGGTTGCCCTAAAGCTGTGGGTAATCAGCGAACAGCACTTGTTATCTCCCTCTAAATTTACAGTTCGAAATTAAACATAATGTTCATAACTTGCAGTTTATGATACATGATCAATAAAACAATGTAATTTAATCGTGTTTTAGTAGATTATTATGCTGGATGAGCGACTCTATCAGACAAAAGATCTGTCGTTAAATTGCTTATGCTTAAATACACGTTTCGCCCTATGTAAGAGACCACTAAGCCTAACGACGAGTCTGCACACTAACAACAGACTGTCACAACGTTCAGGATGGCGCGCCAAATTGTATTCGGCGGAGCGCATCAATAGTCGAATAGCTAATTAGGCCTACATTAACCTTTTAAAGCCTAGCGGTAACTTTACATACGACCAGGTTTAACATTAAAAAATTCTACGTGGTGTCCACATTGCGTTTATGTGTTTTGTACGGATCTCAGAACAAACAGCAACTTTTGCCTTATAAAACATTAAGAGACTGGTTTTTATAACCGAAGTGGAGAGTGTTTACAGCGCAGTAAGCACTGAGTCCTTATATAAAACAGATACGCTTCGTCTTTAAAGGGTTAATGAACAATCACAACGGATATTTTGTCCAGTCACTCTTGTCCCACGCCGATCCCTGTGGTCGCGCGGTCTAAGGCGTAAGTCTGCTGCCGAGCGCTTGCTGGGATCGTGGGTTCGAATCCCACCGGGGGCATGGATATTTGTCTGTTGTACAGTGTTTGTGTTGTCAGGTAGAGGTCTCTGCGACGGGTCGATCCATCGTCCAGAGGAGTCCTACCGACTGTGGTGTGTGTCTGAGTGTGATCACGTGAAAATAAACGACCTCGACATCTACTTTGAGTAGGTAGAAGGGGTAAAGACTACGAAACGAAATTGTTGTCCCACACAATCACTGAAGGACTCGGTCTTGGAACACTGAAGATATGAAAGCAACAAACAATATAATAATTATAATACTAATAATAAATACAGTCTAACATAACTATACTTATTATGAAAACAAAATATTTATTTCTATAAAATAGCAACGTGCTTGGACCAGCCGCGGGTCATCATCGGGCCTACAAAAACATATAATAGAAGGTCAGTTGTACAATTACAATTTCCATTCCGTGGAAAGATGTTAACAATATTTTTATTATTGCAATTTTAGTAATTGCATTAGAATGCACGTAACTGTGGCCTAAACGATACAAAATTTCACTTACGTTTATGTAGCATAAAATATTGTAGAAAATTTGATACTTTGCTAATTCTGAAAAATTGTTTAAATTGAATCTTAAAATTTAAAAACTGTTATACAATTTTAATGTAACAATATTTCCTTCTTTCGATTTGTTATTCTCCCCTTCTAGTCGGTTCTTCTTTCATGCAATCTTATCTTTCAGATTGGTACGTTGATTTTGCATTAACATTACCCACATTTAAGATTTCAATAATAAAGTATTGTCAACATATTTATCCAGATATCACTTTTAGTATTACATTTTATTTTACATTTTGTTTTCTTTTACTATTCTGTTTTCACTTTTCTTTTTCTGTCTTCTTGAATGAAGCACTAAACTGACTGTATTTCGTATTGTTTGTGTTTTCGTTCCGACGAAATTTTTATTGGCCTGATGATGACCAAATGCGGGTCGAAAAAAAAGTATCCACCTCATAGAAGGAAGGACACTGTGTTTATAATACAGACAGCAATGGCTTTTCTGTGGCGCAATAGCCCAGCCGAGGCCTAGACTACCTTTCGTAGTCCTTCCCTCTTCTACCTACTTGTTTACAGCAGATGTCAAGGTTGTCTGTGATTTCACTCAGACACATACCACAGTCGGTAGGACTCCTCTGGACGAGGGATCGGCCCATCGCAGAGACCTCTACCTGACAACACAAACACTCACAAGAGACAAACATCTATGCGCTCGGTGGGATTCGAACCCACGATGCCAGCAAGTGCTCGGCCGCAGACCTACGCCTTAGACCGCGCGGCCAGTGGGAGGTTTCTAGATCACACAGACAGAGAGACAGACAGACAGACAGACAGACAGACAGACAGACAGACACACACACACACACACACGCACACACACACACACAGAGTAGGACTCCTTTGAATGAGTCGCAGAGGCCTCTACCTACCAAACAAAACAAACACAACAGACGAACAATCATGCCCTCAGCGGGGTTCCAACCCGCGCGATCCGAGCAATCAAGCGGCTGCAGACCCACATCTTAGACCGCACGGCCACTGAGATGCGCATAGTTATGTTAGACTGTACTAATTATTATCATTATATTATTAAGTCGTTTAAGACAGCGGGATACCTTCCGCCAAGACAAAAGGCGACAATGATTTTGCCAGTCATTGCGTGCTGGTGGGATACGAAGTCTGTTACAACGAAGAAAGAACGTCAGCTAAAAATTTTTCACAATAGATCGCTTAAGATTATATCTGGACATAAGGGGAATGAAGCTGGATATTAAATATACCTGTCACGCCTAATAACGTACTGTCCTTAAAATAAATAAACTGTTGCATGCTGCCATCTACGTGACAAAGATGGGGTGGTTGTGCAGTATGGATGGTGCGAGGAACGTACACTGAAATCTTCAAGGAAAAACATTGTGAAAAATGTCTTATGTGAAGGCCTAGAAAAAGATGGAAGCCAATAGTAAGATCACTTTTTTGCTGATAAGTTGTAAGGAGAGTCAGACGGAACTGGCTCAGAATTGTAGCTTTGATATTCACAGGGTTTAAACTTCGCATTTAGAAACACTCTTTCGACAGCATAGGATAAACGGCATAGTGACTAGCTAAGAGCTGAACGGTCTGCAGTTCGAATCCCGGTAAGTATAAGGTATCTGCTCTTGCTCCAGACCCTTCCTGGAGCTTACACAGCCTCCGGTGTAATGGGTAACGGATTTCTGTACCGAGGGTAACGCGGCCGAGGCGTGAAACTGAATACTCACCTCAATCTAGTGCCGAGGTCATGAATGAGTGGACCTATACTTCTACTCCCTCTATATGCCTTTTTGGCGTGGGTAGGGGTAATTCCTTTACTGTTATATTGACCAGCAGATGAGCGGGGCATGTAGCACGTATGGGGGAAAAGAGAGGTACATACAGGATTTTGGTGGGGAGACCTGACGGAAGGCGACCACTTGGGAGGCCCAGGCATAGATGGGAGGATAATATTAAAATGGATTTTTAAGAAGTGTGATGGGGCATGGACTGGATGGAGCTGGCTCAGGATAGGGACAGGTGGCGGCCTCTTGTAGATGCGGTAATGAACCTCCGGGTTCCATAAAATGCGGGGAATTTCTTGACTAGCTGAGAAACTATTAGCTTCTCAAGAAGGCCTCTGCCCCATGTAGTTAGTTAGTTATATTGACGAGCCATGAGTGTTTCGGATATCAGGGAGTGTAAACACACTACTTGTTTCGTTTTAGCACGCAGTAACACACCGAGGTCTTTCCGGAACACGATCTGACCCTCCGGACTAAAGCAGCTGACACCTCGTACCATGTTATTACAAAGCATGATTTTTATTTCCAAAAGCATGAATAAGGATAAGAGTCGAAACCCTCCATCAAGTTGTGCATCTTGTAATTCAGTGATGAAATGAAGGTAATTTGAAACCGAGAGATTATCTGAATAACGTTTATAGAAACTTATCCTCGTGATCAAGATGTAGAGGGACAGTGCACGATATGGGACAGGTCTGTGGTGTGGAATTCCTCGATGCCGAGTTACACAGAAACGTGAGATTCTACCGTGAACGTCACTGCAATAGTAAGTAACATCAGAGTAGCAAAACATCATGGTTAGCGTCATGATACAAAAACCCACATAATATTAACATTAATTTCTTTTTCCCTTATACTCTTTGGTCTTCCAAGTAATTGTTTACAAACAGGTAACCTAACCAGAACAGGAGACTATCACAGGGATGCACAAATTTTTCAAAGATTTGGGAATCACCTCAAAATTCTAGTCGCCAGAAGGATGACACGAAGCAAATTCGATACACGGTACCACCCTAAAAAATATGGAGTTTCCAGCTCACGGTTTTTGTTGTGACCTGATGATGTCTCTTTTATGAGCCGAAAATAGTTGTCAATAAAAATGTTTGTTGAACGACTGGTTGGGTCTGACTGTGGAATCAAATAAAATAGATGGTGGATAAATCAAAGGGAATGTCTTACACTAAAATTAAAAGTCAAAATTTCAGTCGCCATGGCGACCTGGAGCTCACGAATAAACATCACTGGACTACACATTTTTACGTAGAACAATCCCACTGTCCTTTGCGTGCTACACGTCACATTTATGTCATTCTCTTTTATCACAGTAATAAAATATTTGGTGAGATGTAAATCACTGCACTGCAAGACACGATTTTTTCCAGTCTCTTTTTACTTCAGCGCCCTTTTCTCAAAACCATAAAATAGGCCTATAAATTCGCTCTATGGTGACAAATATTTTCACACCCATATATATTTGTTCCTCTGCATGCCATGAAGGCATAAGGAGTGAAGGTACAGCTCCACTCAATCTTAACTTCGGCACTAGGTGGGGGACAGTGGTCAGCTTCACGCCACGGCCGCTTTACCCCCGGAGAAACAAAGCTCCTGGTGTCTTTGTATAGGAGGCTGGATCGGACCCATTACCGATCTTGTGCTGTGAAGGACGGAAAAACGTTTTTCTTCCGCCGGGATTCGAAGCAGATTCTCCGGTGGCCAGACCAGCAGCCCAGTCGCTATACACACTGCACTGTCCATACTGTCAAACCCATATCAAGCGATTTTAATCTGTGTCTAATATTGCAAAACACTAAAACTGCACACACAGCTCGGCGTGACGCAAAATGTAAAGACATGCGCCTGTATGATAGGTAACCTTTGCTCTACATTTTTACGTAAGTTCCAGCAACGGTGCTGAGTACTTCTCCGAGTGAATCTGTCCTTAATGTTTTGCCAGTAGAATTTTCATTTTATTTTGCAATTCAAACCAACTAAATGCAAATTTGTGAATTTACTTGGTTTTAATCTCAAAATTAACCCTTTAAAGACGAAGCGTATCTGTTTTATATAAGGACTCAGTGCGTACCGCACTGTAAACACTCTTCACTTCGGTTATGAAAACCAGTCTCTTAATTTTTTATAAGGCAAAAGTTGCTGTTTGTTCTGAGATCCGTACAAAACACGTAAAGGCATTATGGGCAGAACGTAGAATTTTTTAATGTTAAACCTGGCGGTACGCAAAGTTACCGCTAGGCTTTAAAAGGCTAAAGACGAAGCGTATCTGTTTTATATAAGGACTCAGTGCGTACCGCGCTGTAAACACTCTCCACTTCGGTTATACAAACCAGTCTCTTAATGTTTTATAAGGCAAAAGTTGCTGTTCCTCTGTCTTCATCTCTAGACAAACTTACGTGGTTTTCCTTGTGGTAAGTTATCTCCTCACCCAATAGTGCAAGTTCATACGCATGAGTTATACATTGACATGTCCTACCGAATTAAAATTCCTCCAAATGTTTTTGTTCGTTCCGACAGTCTGTTCTGAAGCACATCTGAAAAGGAACGGCGGTACGGCTTCCACTTGCTCAGGTCACAGCGGATAGAAAATGGATAAATAATCACGAACATGAAAGTTTATATTAAGAATATGATACCATGTGAGGTTATAAAAAAGATGATTCACTATGGAGAATGACGATCAGTCTGTATACAAAACGAGCCCTCAAAGCAGAGTCGTGCTTTCATAACCGTGACAGGTCTGTGTGTTCTGTCAAGAGTTCGCAACTTCGGCCGCAGTCACTCACGTTAATTCATTGTAATGCTGTCATGCCTAATAGCCGATACTGAACTTACAAACGCTTCGTAGGAAACTGCTGCTTCCATCGTCATGGCTGAGGAAACAGGCAGCAGTTTTGTCCTAAACATTTGTAAACTTACACCACGATATGTAAAGGTAAAAAGGCAAAGCAATCCCTGGACAGGCCCTTAGGGTTCCAGGAGGTTGAGGCTCCCAGATTTCTAGACAATCGGCACATGAAGATGGTAAGGTTGTCAGCCCTAAGCACCGGCCGCGTTTATTCCCCGGGGAAACATTCCTGGTACTAATTTCTGTTAAAGGCTGAGTTGACCCCAGCGGGCCATAGTGCAGCCGGAAGGATTACGTCAACGAAAAATTCCAATGACACCATCGAGAATCGAACCCTCGACCTTCCGGCATGCAGCTCAGTGCGTCAACCAACTGCGCCACCGCGTGCCCTTTTCTACAAGGCTACACGGTGTCAATCCAAGAAGATAATACAACTTCACCTTATGCGTACTGGTCAATTCTTTCCAAATTCCTGTCTCAAGCTTTTGAAGTACTCCAAGTGAAACGCCTCACAGCAGGCTGCAGGTTGTGAGTAAAGGAGGTGCTCCTTTGTTGACAAAGCGGACTAGCGTCTAAACGTCGTCGGTCATCTCTAATAAACACTCAACAAGCAACAAGCACACAATGGTTGGGCATATTAGTGATTAATTCTTATTTGTGTGCAAACAGTTTATGGCTATTTTCAATTAACAGAGAAAATAACCGGATTTTTTATGTAATGGTATTGGGGAACTGCTACAGGGTAAAATTGGATGAGCAATTGAACCATTTAATTGTAAATGGCACCACGCTGAGTAATTCTGTATGCTCTCTGAAGGTCATCTTTAATAAACAGCGAGATGGGCGGTAGCCGAGGCGCTTATTTGAAAGGGGTTCCGGACCGGCTTCGGTATTCCGTGAAAAATTATAAAAGTTTTCTTTCTCAATTAAGAGTGAATAGTCTACTGATTGTACCACAAAAAGACACTTCTACAAAACACCATCAGCAAAAAATAAAATACCTTCACTTTGTAAACTGAATAATATCTCTTTCGTACAATCAGAAACGCTCTGTCAATCATATCGTACCTGCATGATAATTAGACAGCAACATACAAGAAATTAAACACAAAACTACAAAAAGAAGTTATAGATGAACAGACAAGAATAGAGACTACTGAACAGACTAAATGGCCTACCTAAATCGATGCTGCAGAATTTTTTCTGTGAAGCTAAGGGTCATTCCGTCGGTCACGAATTTCCTCGTCTTTTATGGCAGCAGACTTCTGAAAAAAAAAGTTTTTTATGTTGTAGCACATATAAAAATTAGGTGGTCTTTTAATATTTCAATGGTAAACCCAATAATTTGCTAATAAATTACGCTTAGGCTATATTTTATAAGATATATTATATTAGTGGAAACATTTGTCGATAAACTGGTAGATTAATCAATTAATCTGAAGTGGTCAATAGACTGAATTATCAAGTTTTACTGCCACACGCGGTCACAGTATGTCGGCCTGCACTGCCGCGTTCCCAGCGTGTCTGAAAGCCCTGCTCATATTTTGCGATCTACCTATCTCCACACCCAACTTAAATTCCTGGAGCTAATGAGTTCAATTGAAAAAGTCAGCATAGCCTTCCTCCACACAATTAGGTTCTGACACAACATAACCTCAAATTGAACTTGTGCACACTCGACGAAAACGTGGAATAATACTGATCATTCACTGGCTTGTAAAGAGAAGGCGGGCGTTAAGAGTTAAATAACCCCTTTTATTGTTATTATTATTATTCCATTTGAGTTTTATTTGTTTGGAATGACTTGAAGTAAATGGAGATGTGTCCGTGACAGAATTTGGAACTACCCAAGCGCCTGCGTCTATCATGCGGGTATGTTTGCATCGTGTCTCGTGTTGAATGGGCAATAATTGGCTCTATTCACAGCAGGAAGGAGGGCGAGAAATCTGTTCGCTCCATCTGTCTCTTTCTCTATCTGATAGCTGTTATGTAACAAGGTTATATAAGAATAAAATTACGAAAACAAACGCTTTTAAAAATTTGTATGGTAATGTACACGTTCAAAAATTTGTATGGTAATGTACACGTTCAAAAAACACCTGAACAGCCACAATCAAAGTCAACACAGCAGTGCTTTCACCACAAAAGATAACTGTCTCGTTCCTATAAACAGCAAAGTGTTTTTTGTTCCGCCCAGAATATTTTTGTATCTGGATTTAAGTAACGATTCCAGAGTTCCAGCGTTAAATTATTGGTTTAGTCTGAAGTGAGAAATCTGGTTGCCATTAACCCTTTAAAGACGAAGCGTATCTATTTTATATAAGGACTCAGTGCGTACCGCGCTGTAGACACTCTCCTCTTCGGTTATAAAAACCAATCTCTTAATGTTTTATAAGACAAAAGTTGCTGTTTGTTCTGAGATCCGTACAAAACACATAAACACAATGTGGGCACCACGTAGAATTTTTTAATGTTAAACCTGGTCGTACGTAAAGTTACCGCTAGGCTTTAAAAGGTTAAAGGTGTAGCCCAAATGTGGGGTCACCACGATGTGAATAAAATTCCTGTTAGTGGTCTAGTGAAAAATAGAAAAAGAAAATTCTCGAAAATATTGCAAACGAAGTCGCGTCCTTTAACTGGCCAACTAACTAAAAGGCCGCTTTTTCTTGAAAAGCTGAGAGTCGCTAACCTGGACAAAAAATTCCCAGCCGTGTACAGAACTTGCATTACAGACAGTGATTCAGTTTCCAAACGTCAGTGCTAACAGAAGGAACCATTCATCGGAAAAAAATTAAGGGTAAGTCATATATTTCTAATTATGCTCCTAAAACTAACCTGAAGATGGAGGCTAAAAACTCCTCCGAAATATCAGTAACCGGCCAACAACAAGGCGTCTTATATTAGAAGAATTTAGTAGCCAGCGACGGAGCTGTAAAAACCTCAAATTAGACAAAAAAAGACAATTATTTTTGTATGCAAAGACAGCAATTAGACAGTAGACCCTATATGGTTCAAATTAGAAAGTAGTCACAAGTTGTGGTTTTTCAAGGCATTTGTTAATGAGGGAATGTAACACGTGAGTTTCAACTCGTTGCTTTGGTATAGAAAGTAAGGTTAACCTTTTGAGAAACGGGGGACGGACAGTGTGCCTGCAGTTCTTCATAGCAATTCAATACACGTTTCTTGCCGGTTTGCACGAGGACAGCTGTTGAAAGGGAAAGAAGATCTGGTAGAATTCAAAGTACTTTACTTGAAGGTAGGCATATTACTGTCCGTTAGCTTGAACAGGCTTAATAAAACCAAGAACAGATGCAGTCAGTGTAGCAGGCATGGCGGTAGGACAGTGAAGTCTCAAGCCAGTAGTGATGTTGACTTGTGTGGTGAGGACGTAAAATGCATTCATTGCAAAGTCTTTCTGGGGGCAGGTCCATAGTCTCTTCCAACGCTCCTTCTCCAGACAGTGCGATCAATTGTTTCCTATCGCATCTTCTCCTGACGGTCATCCTGTCGATGCTTACGTCTTCTAGCCAGTATTATCTTCTTTTCTGTCTTTCCTTCAATAACGTATTATGGAAGGCCGTTACTACACAAGATGTGACAGACCACGCTCAATTTTGGCACAGTATTAGTGGCAATAAATTCGCCACAATGAGGCCATACATGGAGAAATGATAAGACTGTGTACGACGTTAAACTGTACCTAATTGTATGGCAAATTTAATGTGTCGTAACTCGAAACACGGTACGTCATAAAATTGGATATATTTGCCTTATTTCTTCTGCCTCCTCAGCTGAGACCCAAGTATATTCTAAATTCACAGTGTGTTTTGAGAACTATCCCTTATTTATTTATTTATTTATTTATTTTCACTGATGATTTGTTTATCTAATGACGCCATCAGTATCCAAGGACATGTAGTTTTCGAATGATTGGATAAGAGCAAATTACTAATTAACCTTTTAAAGCCTGGCGGTAACTTTACATATCACCAGGTTTAACATTAAAAAATTCTACGTGGTGCCCACATTGCGTTTATGTGTTTTGTACGGATCTCAGAACAAACAGCAACTTTTGCCTTATAAAACATTAAGAGACTGGTTTTTATAACCGAAGTGGAGAGTGTTTACAGCGCGGTACGCACTGAGTCCTTATATAAAACACGTAGGCTTCGTATTTAAAGGGTTAATATAATGTGGAAAGATGCATTACGGACTATTTTTTGGGCAATATTCCAGTATTTTCATAGAAACACTGAAGGATAAAATGAAGAACGTCAGTCAGATTATTCTGTATTTCGGGCGACATCCCAAACGAGTATCACAAGAAGTACTGTCACAGACAGTCCCAAACGTTGGGCTCACCTTCCCCGTCCATTCAGTGTGTCCGTATGACTGGTAACCAGGTGCATACTTTGGAATCCCGCTCCCCTTTTCCTCCCGGCAGGTTCTCTGTTTAAGCCAGTCTTTTTCCTGCTGATATTTTCTTCTTGAATTGTAAAGGTCAAAACAGCTAAAATTTTTCCCTCCATGCAATGAGGGTACGTAGAGAGCGTAGAGGTATAGCTCCATTCATTCTTAACCTCGGGGAAAGATTGACGTGAATGGTCAACTTCACGAACTGACCACTTTACCACGGGAAAGAGCGTCGGTACCTATTCAATAGGACTTTGTGTGTACTCCAGAGATGGTCTGGACGTTTCGGAGAAGAGAAAAACTTCTCTCTCATGCCAGGATTCGAATCCCTGATCATTCAGCCCTTAACCTTATCGCCACACATATTACGCTATCCCTACATCATAGAAAACTTTATATTTATTTATATCTTTGTTGGTTTTAATTTATTTTCATAAAATATCATACCTATAAAGAAGCTAAATTAGAATACGCGTCTCTCTGACTCTCTTATTATATCTAAATATTTTCAGAATAAAATACAGATTTTAAGTTGTGTTTTTTGTTATAGTACAAAATTTTAAGGCTTTTAGCGAAACCGAGAGAAAGCAATCTCGGGATTAGTGAAACAGCCAAGAACCGCCAATAACTTTGTAACTTGTGCCACTCTTTCATGCTGCGGATTTACACTCACGCTGCACGGTTCTGTCTGCCTTGCTTTGCCCGACATTGCATCAAATTAATAAAACGATAATTACTAATTATTAAGCGTAACGAGATTCCTTTACGCTTAAGCCTAATTAGTCCTAGTTCTTTAGGAAAACTGTGATAGTGCAGAACCTTAGCAATTTAGACTTGTTTCTTTACACCGCCATTGTATAAACCCAGCCTTATTAAAGAGAGGCTCTGGGAACATTTTTTTAAAATATCGCTCACGTACGCGAGGTTTTGCCTTCTTTTTTCCGTTTTCAAATCCCTGATAGCCTAAGATTCAGACTTTAACCTTTTAAAGCCTAGCGGTAACTTTACGTACCGCCAGGTTTAACATTAAAAAATTCTACGTGGTGCCCACATTGTGTTTATGTGTTTTGTACGGATCTCAGAACAAACAGCAACTTTTGCCTTATAAAACATTAAGAGACTGGTTTTTATAACCGAAGTGGAGAGTGTTTACAGCGCGGTACGCACTGAGTCCTTATAGAACACGGACACGCTTCGTCTTTAAAGGGTTAATATTGCAAGATAAATATTAACAATCCACGTCTGCCTTGTATTCAAGGTTTCCTGTGTTATTTACCTCCTTAAAGGTAGATGTCTAAGGTGTGGGTCTGCGGCCGTTCGCTTGTTGGGATTGCAGGTTCGAATCCCACCGGGGGCATGGATGTGTGTCTGTTGTGAGTGTTGTGTGTTGTCAGGTAGAGGTCTCTGCAACGGGCCGATCACTCGTCCAGAGGAGTCCTGTCGAGTGTGGTGTGTCTGAGTGTGATCGTGAAGCCTCGATGATGAGGTGGCCCTGGCCCATTAGGGGCTGTTGCGCCATTGGGGGGGAAAAAACAGGTCGAAAATAAATAAGTTTTCCATCCACTTCAATCCGTGACTGATTATAGATCTAAATTTAATTCACGGAAGTTCTTTTAGTACAAATGCCCTTTTTTGTATCATATGGGTTCAAACAGGTCACTAAACTGGCCACAAACCTTCATCTAGTACCAACGTCTAAATGCCTGGAGCTTTTCCTCCAAGTTCTTTATTTTCTTTCATGAAGAGACGCTTGGACCCAGAAGTAAAGTTACTGCTGTCTTTATCACTCAGACTACATTAACAATACAGCAACAAGACACGTAAATTCCTCATTATGCGAATGGTCTTGTTTTGAATACATACAAAAAATTGAAACCTACTACACACACAGAAGCAGATGGCTTTGAATTCATACTTTTGGCTAGTATATATACCTCGTGAGTCTATAATAATTTTAACTAGTTGAAAAGCGTGACTATGTTCATAACAAAGCGACCACCCGCAAGAACTTCAGTCAACAATATCAACAATAGGTAGAAGAGCGTCATTGTCACACTCGAAAGTCAGTAAGAAGAATACATTCCCTGCAGCGACTAGCAGACCCACCAATGAGCTATTGTACTGTACATTGAGAGGTACCCATGCACGACACAACTCCACCATTACATGGGAAACGGATGGGTCTTCATGCTTACGTCAGACAGATAGACTAGCTCTCCGCCTTCGGCCTGTATTTAGTTTGGATAGTGTTATAATACAGTACTGGCGAAACTAATAACGCCAAGTTTTAAAATGGGTTTATCTGGAAAAATAAAGACAAAAGAAACTGAATTGTATTCATACTTTTTATACAAGTGTGCAGTTTGGATTCCGTCTGAAGAATATATTATGACGTGTGGTCATGCCCTCTGGTACTCAGATAAATTTGCTGCTTCTGTTTTGTAGTAACCACTGTAAGTAAAGCAAATGTAACACTAGTTGTTTTAGATTCTACTAGAATCAAGATAAAATCTGTCTAAACACAACTACGTTCGATTTATTTACAGAACAACGTGTTTCGACGGTTTGGGTCATATTCAGGTTCACTGTTCAGAACTCTGAACCTCAAGATAACCTAACCGCTCTTGAAGACACCCCGTTAAAAGACAAGCAGTAAGTCAGAACGGTCTTGAAGATATTATCCTGAAAGACGGGACGTAAGTTCACTACCTCCTTCAAAATATCCCGACAAGGGAACCAGTCCTCAGCCAGTATAATCCAGCACATAACTCGGTATCCATCTACATCTACACCTGCCACGTGGTCTCTTCCCTTTAGGATTCCCTACCAAAATTTTGTAGTCGTATGCATTTCCATTCCATCCATGAATCCTCAGTGTACCAACCAAAATATTATCTGTGATTTATCCACCATAACATGTGGCAGACAGTTAAGTCTACGAATTATTCAGCTCCTCATGTAAACGTTCTGCATCTTCCCATTAAAACCTAATTGTTAGCTTCACAATGAATTAAATTTATACAAACCTACAGACTTTCGATATTTACTCTTTAAACCACTCATGCTTACATGACTCTCTTTAGACATGGAATATGTACCTACCATAAACCAACCAGCCAAATAATAGCTGCAATCAGTACCAACAAAAGACAGTCTAACACAACAAACCCAGCACGCACAGTGTGCACCTGGCGTCAAATACCCGAGTTATGGCACGTCACGTGACCCACAGTCTGACCAATTAGTAAGCTTTTCTTGCCATGCAATGAGCGCCTAAACTTCATCTCCACGACAGTAAGTATGAATTGCCGCAAATTTTATTTGTTGATGTGAGCTGATGATAATATACGAGTCATATTTTTGTAACGGTTGGACTCCTGTCCATTGCTGTTAAAATTCATTGTCCTAGTGCATGAGGCACCTGGACGGGGTGTAGACGTTTGTAGCCGTACGAAAGAAATGAGAAGGTTAAAAAGATGACACTGATGAACGTCAGCTGTGAGTAGTACCACAAACACAGTGTTGTCATGACAGTGTATTTCGAGATCCAAATTAAGGGATAAACAAACTATAGACGAGGGACGAAATATCTAAAGATTTTGGAACATGTCCTTACTTGTCGATTTCGTTATCTACAAGAAACTATAGTTACAGACATTCCCCACCTTACAAAAATTCAAGTTACGTAATTTTAGGCTCACGCAATTTAAAAAAAATAAACAAAATGAAGAATAGGATCTTTTAAACCTGCCTCGAATATTCCTTGCGGGAAAGAAAGCGTGTTGAGAATAAGTTGTTGGAAGAATACTGTTGGGTGACAACACACGCGGAGGGGCGGTCATTCTGCATGCGATCATGTGCCAGTGTGTTGAAGTCTGTATCTCAGCTGGACTCCCTTGTATATGCATACATAGCTGACTATATGTAGATATATAACTGAATTCAGACGTGCGTAAAAAATTTTACATGCGCCTGGTTTTACGGAAAGCAGCTACTGCGCAAATCCAGAAACGTCTGTACTGCATTATAAGACATCAATCCCAACACGGGCAGAGTAGCGACAGCAAGATTCCTGCGCTAATCTTTACATGATCCACAACTACGAACAATTTATTTCCTTTCCTGTGGGGCAACAGCCCAAATCGGGACTAGACCGTCTCCTTTTGGAGGTTTCTATATCACACTCAATTAGACACATCACACTCCGTAGGACTCCTCTGGACGAGCGATCAGCCCGTCGCAGAAACCTCTACCTGACAACACACAAACACTCACAAGAGACAAACATCCATGCCCCCGGTGGGATTCGAACCCGCAACCCCAGCAAGCGCTCTGCCGCAGACCCATGCTTTAGACCGCGCGGCCACTGGGATCGGCATTAAGATTTATACCGGAACATATTCTAACTCTGTGTTAAACTTATCTTAGCACACTTCGTCATATTTGTTTAGGATAAAAATACATTCTTCCCCGGGTTAAGCGGCCGAAGCTTCAAGCTGAGCACTAAGCTCATTTACAGTGAGAAAGTTAAGAATGCATGACGCCATTTTCGCTCCCGCCAATGTCTACAAGGAATGATGCTTAAGCCCTGGTTCATATACACCTCTGGAACGTGACACGTTGTGGTCTGGTCAAAATCAAACGTAAATGTTACAATTGGATTTTCGAAATATAACGGCTAATCGAAGTCTTTTATCCTAAATTTTTCTATCTACAATGCTTTATTACACCTTAAAACGAGAGAACCAGGTATGTATAATAATTTCATTTATGTTTAACGTTACTAACAGGCTGTTTTGTCAGATAAGTGCATTGGATTTAGAATTTGATGATGATAAGGGATAAAAAGGTGTAGAAGTGTTCAATGTGATATTGTAATATAAAATATTTTGTTGGGCTCAGTTAAATACGTAACACGCCCATTTGGTCCGTGCCATGGCTCAGGCGGTTAGCCGCCGGCCTCCCACCGCCCGGGTTCGATCCCGGGTGAGTCCATGTGGGATTTGTGGTGGACAAAGTGGCACTGGGACAGGTTTTTCTGCGAGTACTTCGGTTTTCCCCTGTCAGTTTCATTCCACCGGTGCTCCATTACTAGGAAAAGGACAAAAAATAATAATCATCGTCATCTTTATCACAGGGTTGCACAAGAAGCCTCAAGGCTGCGGTGCGTCCGTAGCGTCTGCTGCGGGGCCCTTCACCACTAAAAAAAAAACACGCCCACTTCGCTGTATAACAGTGTATTGTTTCATAAATTGAAAACGTCAGAAATGAGGCTCTTTTACTTTAAATTATATGTTCTATGGCGTGCTGACAGGGGCCATTAGCAGACGCGTGTAGACAATATAGCCTGTTTGCTTATAATCAAATTTATACACGCTAAATAGCTGTCTGAATAGCTGTTATTCCTTCCTGAGATCAATTCGCATTAATTTAAAAAGAATTGCTACGTTTAGAAACATCCTGTACCGGTGCTGGATACGTATGCCGACTGTCAGTGCGTGCCGCAATTTGACAGGAATGCAGCCGCTGTAATGGGCAGTATAAAGTTAATTAGCGAAATTTGTGAGAGACATGATAAGAAATGTCTCTTCCTTATTTGGTACAAAGCACTGTACGTTTATTTTATTTGTCTTGTATCATATTACAAGCACGTGGCTTTGCGCTCTAAGAAAACCAAATTAGGAATTAACATAACAGAAGTCGTTTCTCTCAATACTCATGCGTTTCCCAATACAAAGATTTATTTTTCTCTTTACTACCCCATCCCGACCGGTGCTGGGGTAATGGAGATCAGACTACTTACTGGGAGACCAAGGAATTGTTACGCGATACCGTCAGAACAAAGGAATATTATCTTCTATTAACCTTTTAAAGCCTAGCGGTAACTTTACGTACTACCAGGTTTAACATTAAAAAATTCTACGTGGTGCCCACATTGCGTTTATGTGTTTTGTACGGATCTCGGAACAAACAGCAACTTTTGCCTTATAAAACATTAAGAGATTGATTTTATAACCGAAGTGGAGAGTGTTTACAGCGCGGTACGCACTGAGTCCTTATATAAAACAGATACGCTTCGTCTTTAAAGGGTTAAATAAACGTTCAGACCGTTTGGGGCCCACCCACCTGTCCTCGTAAAATGGTTTCACCGGGGGATATTTCAGCTTGGGTAAAGCGGCCGGGGCGTGAAGCTAGCAATTCACCTTCATTTAATATCCCTCATATGTCTTCATGGTATGAACAGGAACTACAACTCGACGTTCACAACCGGTTTCATGGCCCACCTAGTCATATACCCAGGGCTTACTAGGGCTCTTTCGCCCGCGTACACCACGGCGGCGAGGAGATATCCTGCATCCTAGCAGTTAATTCCAAATACGTGGATGTTCAACTCCCACCATATATACTTCCATGTCTCACCATGGAGTGAGTATATTAACCCTTTAAAGACGAAGCATATCTGTTTTATATGAGGACTCAGTGCGTACCGTGCTGTAAACACTCTCCACCTCGGTTATAAAAACCAGTCTCTTAATGTTTTATAAGGCAAAAGTTGCTGTTTGTTCTGAGATCCGTACAAAACACATAAACGCAATGTGGGCACCACGTAGAATTTTTTAATGTTAAACCTGGCGGTACGTAAAGTTACCGCTAGGCTTTAAACGGTCAAACGTTCCAAGTCCAGTAGTAACTGCATATACCGCCTGCTGTGATAGTAAGAAACTCTGCATTTTTCCAGAAGTTTTGTTTGTGTGTTCCATATGATGCTCACAATAAGTACATCACATTAACCAGCAAAAGGTAAAGGTAAAGGTAAAGCAGTCCCCTTACAGGCCTGGACAGGCCCACAGGGTTCCAGGAGGTTGAGGCTCCCAGATTTCTAGACAATCGGCACATGAAGGCGGTAAGGTTGTCAGCCATACGCACCGGCCGCCTTTACCCCCAAGGAAATATTCCTGGTACTCATTTCTGTTAGAGGCTGAGTCGACCCCAGGGCCATAGTGCGACCGGAAGGATTATATCAATGAAAAATTCGAATTACACCATCGGGAATCGCACCCGCGACCTTCCGGCTTGAAATGCAGTGCCTCAATCAACTGCGCCCCCCGCGTGCTCCACATGACGATGCTAAGAGTCGCTTTTCGAAATTTTCTGAAAAGCGTCTAAAAATTGACGCCCATACAGAAAATCGGCAAGCCCGGGTAGCGTAGTTGATAAAGTGGCTAGCCTATGGAATTGACTGGCCAGGGGTTGGTTCACGTTAAGAGCAACTGAGTTTTCTTTTCTCCAAATGGTCCAGCATTGTTTGGGGCATACGCAGCTTCCTATTCAATGAACACCACTGTTCTTTCCCGGGGACAAAGCGACCGGGGTGTAAGGTTCACCACTAACTCCCACTAACGCCAAGGTTAAGCAAAAAGCGGAGTCACACTTTGACCTTTCCGGTATGCCTTGATCGCGTGGAAGGAACAATATGCCTATTACATTTTAAAGAAAATCTGTCCATTTCTATGTCCTAGAACCTATACTCGTCACACACACACGCACACACACACACACACACACACACACACACATATGCATATAAACAAACCATCCACGTTTTCATTAATAAATTCAATCATCTATTCTTTTTTTCTTCCTTAATCTTTCCCTCTTTTACCTACTTGTTCACAGCAGGTGTCGAGGGTTTTTGTGATTCCACTTGATCAACACTCAAGCACACACCACAGTGGGGCAGGACTCCTCTGGACGAGGGATCAGCCCGTCGCAGAGACCTCTACCTGACAACACAAACACGCACATGAGAAAGATATCCATGCCCCCAGCAGGATTCGAACCCGCGCTCCCAGCAAGCGATCGGCCGCAGACCTACGTCTTAGACCGCGCGGCCACTGGGATCAGCCAATCGTCTATTAATTTCGATTAATTATGAGCTTCAGACGTTGCTACTGTTCGGCTGCTTTGGCACTTAGACGTTAAAACTTTATAAAAATTCTGTTTTTAACTGTATGGCTCAGAAACACTCACATAATCAATTATTCAACTAATTTAGACGAAGCATCAAGCCATGATATTGAACTACTGCTACACGAGTTCTAACTGACCCGAATCAATCTTACTTTTGAACCGATCCAATTAAAACTGACAGAATGACCGGATGTAACCTCCAGATATCTACATAGGCCGATATGAAAATGAGCCAATTTTCTGGGAAACCGACCTTATTGTTCTATTTACGCAAACAAACGAGCTGTGTATGAGATTTACATTTGCTAGTTTCGAAAGGGTGAATATGTACGTAGAAGTGCGTTCAAGGCACGTCCAGAGTTACCAGTCGAGGCAACGGCCGTAATAACACTACACGTGAATACAGAATTTAATCAATGTTGAAGCCGAGCAACCGTTGTGCGTGCAGTCGTAAAATGTAGCCCATTGTGTAACTAGGCACGTTGACATTCTGAGTATTCGACCAACGTTTTTCAATCGCATATTAGAATGGCCCTTCATGTGCTCCCTAAACACATCTTCCTCAAGGTCGAATAAGATCGACGTAGAAACTGGTGGCACAGATCCCCCCCCCCCCCAAAAAATTGGAAATATATATAATTACTTAGACTCTATATAGGCCTAGAGTGACTTTCCAAAAATAAAAGCTTTTCGGATTTCGAAACCCACCGCTTCTTTCATGTACGCGTATAACACATACTGCCCCTTGCTCAAAATGATGCAGTTGTTCTGCAAAGCGTGCCGACGGCAGTTGGTGGCAAACATACAGAACCTGTCAAAAACATGAATGTGTATCACTACATGGCGTAAGATATGCGCTCTTCTGGGATATTACGCAGCGCTGAGTGATAGTTCTGAACCGACGTTTCGGGACGGCCTATCGGTCCCTTCAGTAATGGTGAAGAATTCCAAGAAGCTTCTTGTAAAGTAACAAGTTATAAAGTAACAGCAGAACTTGACACTCCCCGCGTGTGTACATCGTTATTTTAAATAGATTTTAAATTCGTGACTATTTTCAAGAAAAACGCTTAAAACGCGGGTATTTTAAATGTGCCTTTCCACATTCTGCTCACGAAAAATCATAAGTTTTCTCCGCATTTTAGTGACAGTTTTGCAATCGGTCATAATAGATATCTCGTAAACGGCGAAGATATCTTATTTCTTGTATATCTCGTGCACGCCGATATTTGCAATCTATCCTTCTCAATTGCTCGAGAGTCAGATCGTTAATTTTTCCTTCGTCTGAGCACGTACCTTACAGAGAACAAACCCTGTATTACTTATAAAGGCAGACCACGAGCAAATACGAGTATTATCGTCGATGTGTTTAGGTCTTAGTGCGAAATACCTGTCACTTTTTTATTCCGTTTTTAAATAAAATCTGAGTGTCAACAAAGTTTAGAACAAATCCCCCATGTTAAACTCCACAGAGTGCGTGAGATGGGAGTCGCACTGATCCATGAGGACAGACAGATGGATAGGCACACGGGTATAAAACAGTAATTTTTCCTCGACAATTAGTATGTAGGATATATCAGTTTTTTTAACTTAATAGTAACTATTACCAAAACTGAAATTTCTCTGAATTTCATTACGAAGTAATTCCTACTTTTTAGTGCTTTTTCGAGACACTATTTATAGAGTATGAAAAATCTTACGCTATTTCACTGTGTATGGACATGGCTCTCCTTTAAATATTTGTTCCCTCTTATTTTTGCACTTTGATTTTCAACTTTCTTCTTTCCCAGCCCACTGGCTCTAATGATATTAAACTTACTTTATTGTTATTAAATTGTCAATAAAGAAATAGTTTTTATATTTTAAATTTCGTAGCCTTGGTACTGCTTTTTAACACATTTCTGTGGTTATTGATATAAGCAAAGTTTTGGCCTTCATGCTAATGAAACGCGGCTTTGAAATCATTTTCTTAATTGCTTATTATAACCGTGTAATTCATGCTCATGTTCTGTGTAACGTCGCAAAAGTGCTTCCTTTTTTGATAAGCTTTCAGACTCATAAATTTTCATTACGTCGCCAGTTTTATAAGAACTGATACAAAAGGGGTTACTAGAGGTTATCAGCAGTCTGTTGGTCGGAGCTATTTGAAGTATCAGTTTCTAACGCTGATGTCATTTCACGCCGACAAATAGCCCTGATAGTGAAACATCAGATACTAAGACTGTGAAAGGTCTGTTCTCAAGGCATCCGTTTAAGCTCAACAGAAAACGTATCTTCTTCATACAGATCATCGAGTTGTTCTGTGACATTTCGCATATGCTATTGTGTTTCTTTCGATATGTGGTAAGTAATAACCGTTACTCAGGAGTAAAGCTTTGACCTTGAAATCGTAATTGGGAGGGAAGGAAGTGTCCCTTCACACCCGCGACTCTTGCAAGAAACGTATATAGTTCCTGTCAAAAACATTAGTCTCTATCACATTCCACTGGTCGCCATTTGTTACGTGTTCAGTTTATAGCAAAACTAGAGTCAAATTTACACCCATCTCTAAAGAGATATAACAAAACAAAACATTCTATTTTGCATAATGGAATCAATTATCCCTCACAACACACGAATACATTTTAGCCGAATGTATTTTAGCTTAAATACATCGGTTACTGCTCATAAACCTCGACCGGTCTGACGATCCAAAGCAAACCCAATGTCAAGGTCAAAGTCGTACTGCCGAGTAACGAACAGTAAAAGGTTTTGGTAAATCGATTTAATAGATTCACAACTACAGGTATTGAGATTTCTGCTGTGACCGAAAATACTGGTTTACAGCAGGGCAAAGCTACCAGGACTTGTGAGATAAGTCACGGATGCAATTTCTATAAACTGAGATTACATCTCCACACAATTTAGAAGGGGCTTCCTCTTAGCCCTTTGCCCTTTTCAAACATCCCTACACTAAGAACTTCGCCTGCTATTTATCAGAATTTCCTTTCTTTTTCTTCTGAAGGCGAATTGCGCATCTAGGTTGTTTTGATGACGATGAAAAATTAGGGTGCAGCAAGAAAAGTGGCATGAACTCTGTGATAAAATGGTAAAAGAAGTATTATACCTAAAAAGAAGTTTTCTTTCTTAATTTCTTCATTTCATGGTTGATTAGCTTTAAGAAAGGAAGTCGGGAGCTGTACCACTAAAATTAAGATAGGAAGGAGGGAGGGGAAGCTCCATGGACTTATAAGGCAGAATCACATAATGGGGCCCCAAGACATGACGGTCTAACAGCGACGTTAAAGATTGCAGTTCTCTGCGACGTTACTTAGTATCGACGGGTAACTGTATACCGACGTTTCGGAGAAGCGTATTTCCTCCATAATCAGTATCAAGCAGTGTCTGTCGTTACATATTTACCAGTTGATAAGGAGTAAAGTCCCAGAAAACCTCCATGTCCAAATATTGGTGTCGTTTTTAAAAATTAAAAAAGGGAAAGTAACTGGGTAGACTCAAGGGAAGCTGCGTAACACAAAACCCCCTTTTGCCCCCCTAACCACCGAATGTTGCTCCGCTATTTTCCAACTCTATACTACTTGAGTTTGTTAAATTCTGAAAAATACACATGTACACTCATGATAAGTACACATGTATTTACCCATAACCATTCTGGAATTTAATTAAGAATAAAAATACTAACAGTGTCCTGTCCGAGCAGCTAAAGCAGACGGAGCGTGAAGCCGAAAGCTTACCTCCATATAATGCAGAAGGTTAAGTAGATTAAATTATACCTCTACAGCCTCTTTACATTGCTCAGATTAAAATTAATTAATTACAGACGAAACGTCATTTTTACCTTCACGCTGCTGCCTTCACTGTGCTTCCAGCACTCGAATGGTAACAGGGAAAAGGTCAGTACAAGAGGAGGCGGGGAATGTTCCACTAATTGGCAATGTGGCGGACAGCCATCATTCTCACAAGCGCTTTCTGTCTAAAATTGCCGATTTGTAACTCCAAAAGTGGCATAAGTTTTCGCCTGATGAGAGTGGCAGTACACTTACAATACCAGATGGCTCATATATAAGTGTTGCAGGTTCGAACACCGTTTCAGGCACAAACAAATCAGTGTTTTCCTATAAGGGTCTTTCAGAGTGATCGATCTCTTAGCAGAAACTTCCTATCAACTAATTTAACCTTTTAAAGCCTAGCGGTAACTTTACGTACCACCAGGTTTAACATCAAAAAATTCTACGTGGTGCCCACATTGCGTTTATGTGTTTTGTACGGATCTCAGAACAAACAGCAACTTTTGCCTTATAAAACATTAAGAGACTGGTTTTTATAACCGAAGTGGAGAGTGTTTACAGCGCGGTACGCACTGAGTCCTTATATAAAATATACGCTTCGTCTTTAAAGGGTTTAAACGTATCGAAAATATTTCAAATAGAAGTATTAAATTTAATGACATCTATATTTATATGTTAAGTTACATTAATTTCATTTAAAATAAATTTTTTAAAGTTTCAATGAAAGTCACTCTGGTCTTCACAGAGAATACGAGCAATAACGTAATGCACTGAGACGTACCCATCAAAGCAACATCTGCCCAACAATATTTCGTTTAGGTTTCTGTTGCATATTTAATAAAAACGAAATTATTCGAGATTTACCAGTTTGCCAGTTGTCTGAGGCACTGCGCTACAAGCCGGAAGGTCACGGGTTCGATTCCTGAACATGTCATTGAAAATTTTCATTGACTTAATCCTTCTCGCCGCGCCATGGTCCTGGCGTCGACTCTGCCTCTCACAGAAATGAATATTAGGAATGTCTCCTGGGCGTGCAGGCGGCCGATGCGTAGGGCTGACAACCTTACCACCTTCATGTGCCGACTGTCCAGAAATTCTGGGAGCCTCAACCTCCTGGAACCCTAAAGGCCTGTCCAGGCCTGTAATGGGACAGCTTTTACTAACTTGCCAACAGACAAGATGTACCGTTATAAAATCCCTGACCCTTTAAAATATGGTTACGTCTTTCAGACATCATAACTGTGGACGGACGGCTAAAAGAACTGTCACTAATTTCCCATTACATATTTTAAGCTCGTACAAAGAAAGGTTAAAAACTGCTCTGTTTATTTTTGTTGTCATGTGCCGTTGTTGCTCGCAGCAGCGCAAATTTAATTGTCCGTGGGATGGAAGCAGAAGAAAAGGAGACAGAAAGCCCTCGGAACGGGAGACAAAGACGATAGGTTACAATTAGCCTTAATGTAGTCCATTTTATTTTTATCACTCTGAAACAGATTTCTTTATCGTTCTAATGAAACAAGGGGTTATATAGGATAATTAACTAGGAGAGGAAGTTAAAAGACAGAAGAAACACTTAAATTTAACGTATATAATCTACACGTTTTTCTTTATAAGAAAACTAATTATAAGCTTATTAAAAAGATTTAACGAAATCGATTTAAATTCTACAAGATGGATATAGGCCTATATGCACACCTAAAATTTCTGGCTACTGCCCATTCCCTTTTTTTTCTCGAACGAGAACATTTTAAATTTCAACAAGACAAATGGCTTAGCTGAATGGTCTACAAATTACATATATATATATATATACACACATACACACACATTCACACACACACACACACACACAAGGCCTAAACCTGTACATTCAACTGAGAAGAAGCGTCATTCAATTGCAATCAAAGATAAGCGCTTTGGACGATCTTCTTTAACGGCTGTCGATCCCTCTGTCTTCTATTCCATGGTCTAGACAACATATCGACTACTCTATCCCTAATCCTTTTCCCTTGGGTTTATCCCATTAAAATTTAGCCTTCAGGGCCCACTGTTGACATTGCTGTGTGGACTGACCATTTAGATGACCAGTAATGTAGCGCCAAAAACATTTCTTTTTTCAGTTTCACAACATAAGACCATTTCACGTATGCGTCTTTCAGCACAGAATTTTAATCAAATTTTGTAGGCCTTTATGTCAAACTGTTACGGCTAACCACAGCCCGTACTTAGGCTATGGTCTAAAGACACGGCCCTAGACGCGGCAACAATGCAATAACATATCGACTGTTATGGCTTTCAAACAAAACCGTGGGACAAAAGGACAAGTAGCACTAATAAGGGAAAACGAAAAATTCATGTAAATTTGTAGTTAGAAAACACGGAAGGACGAATATCGCTGTAGCCTTGTGTTAGGCAGACAAATAGAATCGTCGCCTTAGTATGTTCCGTTTACAAAAGGACACTTCTCAGTGCCAGCGTCTCCTTTCCGTTCCTCCAGAACTCCGTTCCCCAGCTCCTCCCTTACACCGGAACCAGTTCCTCTTATACACTGAAGACAGAAGAAACACTTTCCTCCAAAATCTATGGTACTCTGTATATCAAAAGCACATGGAGTCATATCCTAGAGGAAATGATTCTTCACAGTCACCGCCATAAGAACATCATATCTCACACGAAAAGACGTAAAAATTCACACATAAGTTTACATTTCATAATGTCCTAGGGTCACCACAAGTTCTTAATAAATGAGAACGCTGTTAAGAAAAATTTAGTAAATATTCAGTGGAACGGACTTGACCACATTTACCAGCAGATAATTGTTAAGTACCGATATTGAAATTAATGGACCCACAAATCTAATTTGTTAGACAGCCCGGTTTTTAATCAAGATGATGAAATTCTTGTATTCATTGCTGTAACTACAGATGTAACTTACATTAATAGATTCTCCAGATATCATATGCTGACGCAACTAATATTAATTCTTGCAAAACATGGGTCAATGACATTATAATACATCTGTGCGATTGTGTGTAGAAATCAGTCGTAATCAAGAGTTAAACGAAAATTTCGTACACCAGAAATTAGCACGACATCACAGAGCCAATCATCGAGCGTTCCGAAGGAATGCTTTTCGAATACTGAACTGAAACAAATTATTTACATTCCTTAACCTTTTAAAGCCTAGCGGTAACTTTACGTACCACCAGGTTTAACATTAAAAAATTCTACGTGGTGCCCACATTGCGTTTATGTGTTTTGTACGGATCTCAGAACAAACAGCAACTTTTGCCTTATAAAACATTAAGAGGCTGGTTTTTATATCCGAGGTGGAGAGTGTTTACAGCGCGGTACGGACTGAGTCCTTATATAAAACAGATACGCTTCGTCTTTAAAGGGTTAAAGTATTCGTGTAATTAATTCATTATTATTTATTTTCTGTTTAGAATATTTACGTGTATTCTTCTATTGCTTACAGGCAGATGACTAGTTAGAGTCTATAGTTAGATACTGACCCTTTGCTTCCAAATCCCTGGGTAGAGACTAATAAAGGAAAGTATAGAGGCTAGCAATTTGTTTCGTAAATCGTATTATCACCGTACATTATTAGGGTAATAAAGTCAAGAAGGATGATACGGATAGCGCATGAAGCTGCATACGGCTGTGAGAAGTGCATGCCAAACTTAAGTTGTAAAATCTTACAGGGAAAATATCACTTGTAAGACCCAGACATAGATGGGAGAATATCTTAAATTAATCTAAAATATTTGTATATAGGATGTGAAGGTGTATAGTGGATTCTAGTTTCTTAGAATAGGGTGCACTGCTGGGTCTATCTAGAACAAGATAAGAGGCCGTCGGTCTCCAGAAATTGGGAGGGTGTGTGCTCTATGCCTTTCAGACTGGTTATTTCTCTAACACGAAGGAAGCCTCTGTCCACAATACAGCGTCTGCAGAGTCGTTGGTCCGCCCCGATGCGGTGCAAATATACACAAGGACAGGCACTACCACCCGCATGCTTCCTCAGTCTCAGAAACAAAGCCGCCTTGTACCGCATTCCAGCTTCGCGACTTAGTGGCGACTTGTTTTAAATTAGGCGAGAAATGGTAAAGCGGGGGGGGGGGGGGGCAGTGAGAAGTCTTTTGAGTAACACTAATATGGAAGAGGGGACAGGACCCTAGTTAGACCATAACGAGGGCGGCCCTGCCCACGGCGCCAGCTAGCAACTGACCCGTTTTCGGACTTCAGGGGAAAAACAAATGCGGAAAACTAAACTGAAATTTAACGCCAGCAGAACATTTTACGAGGAGTTCAAAATATTTCGAATGCAGTCACACATAATGCATGTAGAAGCAGGGCTGTGGAGTCGGAGTCGGAAGGAATTTTAGGTGGAGTCGGAGTCGGTAAAAATGTACCGACTCCGACTCCGACTTCAGTCTAAAATCTTAACTAGATACTCCAACTCCAGAGCGCTGATAGCTACAGTAACCATTAGACTTATACTTAAATATAGGTTATAAGTCAAAACAGTAGCCTGATGATTCACGTGGTGGTGATGAAATGTCTTATAGGTTTACCGTTATTAATGCATATTGGGCTTTTATGAAGGAGTCGGAGTCGGAGTTTTAAAAATCGAGGAGTCGGAGTCGGAGCTTTTGTGTACCGACTCCACAGCCGTGTTTAGAAGGAACACTCAGAATAATAAAACTCACACAAGTGACTGAAACCAGTTCGGAAGCTGTTTAGGATTGCCCCGTACCCAGCGTTCCCGACTCCCGCAAATTATCAAGTGACAATGAACACCTAAATATATCCAGAACGGCTACGTTAAATGCTGGGGTACTTCTCTACTGCATCATAAGAGAACTTCTTTCTGCCTGCATGAAATTATGCACTAATATATACATCTATGCCCACTTTAACGTAGGCCCAACATAATTGAATACTCTTTGGAAGGGCAAAAGAGAACGTCGTATCGCAGTCCTTCCCTCTTTTACCTGTTCACAGTAGGTGTCGAGGTTGTTTATTTTTCGCTTGATCACACTCAGACACACACCACAGGACTTCTCTGGACGAGGGATCGGCCTGTCGCAGAGACCTCTACATGACAACACAAACACTCACAACAGACAAACACCCATGCCCCCGCTGGGATTCGAACCCACGATCCCAGCAAGCGCTCGGCCGCAGACCTACGCCTTAGACCGCGCGGCCACTGGGATCGACAAAGAGAACTTTATTTCGTAATATATTATAGCGCGAGTGACTCCCATTTACCATGCAGTTCCGTCAAATCTGCGTTACTGTGGGTGCGTGCCAGTGTTTGCAGATTCAACACAGCTTGCAGAAACGAGTTCGTAGCAGCTACCTGTGTTTTGCATTGAAAGACCATAAGTACATGACAGAAAATTGCTTAGATATGGGTCTAACAGAAGGTTTACGAATTCTTAACGGCTTGTGGTTTTCTAATTATGGTTTATTTTTATGCCAAAAAATGAGTCGATTTAGTCATTGACATGAAGGACAGCTGTTGAATATTACTGTCTTATTGTAGCACATACGAATGCGCCTACACTGCGTCACATCCGAGTATATGGCAATACGCTATTGCTATGGCCGTGAGATATATACATCGCAAGATTGTCGTTGAAAAAAAACTAAGAAAAAATTTGATAGATTCGCGTGTTTCCTTGTAGGCCAGAGATTAAACATAACCCGTTTTAATTGGCCCAAAGGATTTGTATCTGCTTACATTTGCGAATGCTATAGTAATAATTTCCGGTGTGTTTATTCGTAAAGTAATTTTAATAAAAGCCCACATTAAAAGAGGATAGAATTTCTATGCCATTTCATGTCATTACGACATTTCTCCAGCCAAACCGTCATTACGTAATCATTCCAGGAATTTCTGCCCCTCATTCGGTAGAGTGGCCCCAGTGAAAAATGGATAAAGATGCCGCACTGATATCTTAACTGATTTAAGTGGCTTTTATTCAGATACTGAATGTACTGTCCTTTCATCTACACTTTAGCTAAGGTCCATAGGATTTCACACCAAAACTTTTTTTTAAAGGTGTAAACATTAATCCAGAATTTGTAGTTGGATCTAGGCTGATTATGTATACATAATCAGCCTAGACATGAAGTCAAGCTTCTTTTAGAATTCGCTGCTAAAACAATTTGATTCATGGAAAACCCAAGTTGAAATATTGTTAACCTTTTAAAGCCTAGCGGTAACTTTACGTACCACCAGGTTTAACATTAAAAAATTCTACGTGGTGCCCACATTGCGTTTATGTGTTCTGTACGGATCTCAGAACAAACAGCAACTTTTGCCTTATAAAACATTAAGAGACTGGTTTTTATAACCGAAGTGGAGAGTGTTTACAGCGCGGTACGCACTGAGTCCTTATATAAAACAGATTAACATTTGTCTTTAAATAGTTAATATTAGACGAACAAGCACCCAATTTTAATGAACTGCAGACGCAGAACTTTGCAAAAAAAAAAAAAAAAAGGCATTGTGTTTTTGTGCTTACAGATCAAGATGAAATATTGTTCATACTCGTATTAGATGGACAAGCATATCATTTTAATGGATTGCATATGTTGAACTTTGCAAAAAAAAAGACATTGCGCTGTTGTGCTTACACGCGCCAACAAACATCTCCAGCTTCCTGAAAGGACATTTTGAAGTCCTCGAATGAATGCTGCAGTACTGCAGTATTGCTCAGTACTGAGTAATGTTCAGTCTGTGGAAAGCAGCTGCGTAAGAACAACTTATTTTTATCCGAGACCTGCAATTTGATGCAGACGTGACGAAAGTATGGAAAAAACCTGAAAACTTTTGAAAAATTAGAAAGAACTAAGAAGAAGCCTCACGATGATACAGGACACAGGCAATATTATTTGATTACTGTTTCATTGGTGACATTTCCGTTACTTTGCACTTCATTATATACGAGGCGTCATCTTTCACCAGCCATCTGCCAAAAGATAGCCTTTTGCATATATGCGCAATTTTTATTACTCTGCGCCAACGCAGCTAAATATTCTTTCAGTGTAATGGCTGTTTCATAGTAGAAGCATTACCACACATGCAGGCTACTTCACACTCAAATATGCCTCCTGTTGTTATTTATTTTTTTTTAAATCTATTTGAATATACAGTGCGGGTATCATTGCCCATTTTACTCTATATAAACTTACTAACACAAAGTCCCATGGGCTGACCCCTCAACATGTCTTTCACGACCTACGCCCCCCAATCTACCGTATTTCCATGTCTGCCCCTCCATTTGTCTAGACTTTCTGTTCACAGGATTGTTCCTGTTGATAACCATGTTATAATCTTCAGCAGCGACAAGCGCTTTGAGCTGGTGAGAAGGGACTAAGTAGGGAATACAAGACTGAGCATATAGGGGAAAAACTCGACAGCCGTGATCACCATCATCCCTTGGACTTCTTTCCGTGGCCTCATTACAGTGATGACAAGCAGTGCAGACCGACTTGCTATTGATCAAAGATACAAGGTGCTCGGAAATAATGCAGTCACCATTTGGGGTCGAGGTTATTGTGAAGCATGATAAATAGAGATGTGACACAGTTGCAACATTTAAAACCAAATTAGCTCATACTTCAGTGCGTGTGAATGGAGAGATGCAAGAAGGGGAGGTCCAATTGTGTGATGTAGCTTTTATCAACAGCCAATGAAAATTCTGGATATTCCCGTCACGTGCCAATGATCATATTTGTGTTAGATGACGTGCAATAAATGACTTCAGATGCTCTGTGCTTTTCAAAATGGAGTGCGATAAATTGAAGAAATTTCTTCCCTCCCCTCAACCCCCTACCCCACCATTCCGAAATCTTACGGATATGAAATGAATAGCTACTTTCAGAAAAACGAGTAGCCAGCTTCCTTTTGGAAACCAAAACCCATTTGCAATGAACGCTTTATCAATGCGAGAAAAATTCACCTTCAAAAATGGGCAAGATATTGTCTAAGTAATGATGGAACTTATTCACTTTTAATTCAAAATGAATTGGTGGTCTGGCCTGAATCATGCCGACACCTCGTCAGGAAATCTCAAGCAATAGCTAAACAATCACACAAGACGGCAGCGATGTGCTCACAGCGCCGAAATAATCAGCTCGTTGTAACAAAATTCTTCTTGCAAAGTTAACAGATCTTCAACTAGTCAAGAAGCTGCCAGCATCTTACGGAACTTCTAAGTGAACGAACAATATTACCAACTAATGCACTTTTTATTATCAACAACCATTACTTCCCGACACATGTCTCGGCGTCTAATGTCGCCATCATCAGGGGAAACTCACTGTGAAGAACACTGAACGTCCATATGGTTTATAATAGGAGTCTTAAGCTAAATGGTTCACATGTGAACTATCTAGTTTCCCCTGATGATGGCGACATTAAACGCCGAAGCATATGTCGGGAAGTACTGGTTGTTAATAATAAAAAATGTATTAGTTGGTGATTTTGTTCATATATCGAAAATGCATGGTGAAAACAATATAAACTCTAAGTTAATTTTCGTTGTCACCACAGCCCGCAACTGATTCCTACCCTCAGCCAGAAGAGTCCAATCCGCACCCGCTCACCCTAATTCTTTAAGAGCGATTTCAAAAGTATCCTGCCACTTACACCTAGGTCTTGTCAGTTTCTTCACATTTTCCTAGCAAAACGCTCAAAGCATTTCTCTCTCATTCATGCCGTATATTTCATACTCTTTGATTTGTAACACATAATAATATACGGTGCAATAAAAATTAGATAGGCAGGGCATGTGGCACGAAGGGGGGAGAGGAGACGTGCGTACGGGATTTTGGTGGGGAAGACCACTTGGAAGACGAAGGCGTAAACGAGACGAAAATATTAATTAAAATGGATCTTCAAGATTTGGGATTTTTGGGGGCCACGGACTCGATTGATCTGTCTCAGGACAGTGACAGGTGGAGGGCTGTTGTGAATGCTGTAACGAACCTCCGAGTTTTATAAAATTCGGGGAAATTCTTGACTAACTCAGGAACTATTAGCTTCTGAAGGACTTCTCTGTGGAGTCAGTCAGTCAATCAGTCAGTGAGTCAGTCAGTTACTTAGTCAGTTAATAACATTTGGCGAAGAATACAAATCACGCATTTCCTCAGTATGCCATTTGCTGGAGTGTATTCTTCTTTGTTCTCCCTTCGTTCCACTGACATAATCCTGTCGGTCGCACTATGGCCCAGGGGTCGACTAAGCCTCTAACAGAAATGAGTACCAGGAATATTTCCTAGGGGGTAAAGGCGGCCGGTGCGTAGGGCTGACAACCTACCACATTCATGTGCTGATTGTCTAGAAATCTGGGAGCCTCAACCTCCTGGAACCCTAACGGTCAGCCCAGGCCTGTAACGGGATTTTTTACTTTCATGGGTACATTGTGTCTGTTAAAAATTATAACATGTGTACAAAGCAGCAGTTCTTATCTTCTGAGTGGATCGCCTCCAGTGGGCTAATCCCTTATCCTGTCGCGCGTATCGAATCGTCTGCGTCAATTAAATCGTTATTAGCGTCAAATACGAGAGCGTCTTTAAGTCATGACCATTTCTGTCAATTTCTCTGTGACACAGTATTTCAGTGCAAAAACCATTGGTCCTATTTCTATAAAATCAGATGATTGTGATTGTCTCTAAAAGGGGTTCGACAATTCTAATTTTGGTTAAAATCGACCAAAAATAACGCGCACTTCTCATGAAGAGCTACACGCGTTTCTGCGGGCATCTCGGGCGTAATTATGCGTAATTCTTTACGTATGTATCGTAAGGCATATTGTGTCCAACTTGAGTTTCAGAGAAGAATGAAACATGAAATGTACATACAAATAGATATACTTTTCGATAAGTCTTGCGGATTTCGAGATAATTACACAAAAATAAAAATTTCTGTATCATGTCCTAACTCTATAAAAATGAACTGGTTTTAATAAAATATTCTACTGAATGTCCTTTCACATACCCATCGACCAACACGTTCTTCCTTCTGTTTGTCCGTCTGTTTGTGACTGAAGGCGTCTAAATCGTTGGACATACGAACGCGCTTATATAACTAATGATACGGAATTCTTTCGTTCAGAATTTTCATCAGTACCAGTTTCAGCTGTACAACTGAATAATAAATAAAATAATGCAATAATAACATGAGCCCGCTTATAACGACAACGGTTTATGCGACACCTCATCTATAGCGTCAGACATTCTGTGGTACCAATTAATTCCTCGCTGTTGGCCATAACATCATACGCCTCGGTTAGAACGACACTCGTTTATAACGACACAAAATATGCAGTCCCTTTCATGACGTTATAACCGAGTTCGAGTCTGTAATAAAATGATAAAGGTCGTATAATCCATTAAAAATCTGCTTCACCTTTTATCACAAATCACTTAACAGAGTATCCTACATAAGCAGACTGGAATTAAGCTTACCAAACTGCAAAGAACGCCCCTGAAAAACTTTATTTTTTTTTTTAAATTACACGTTTTGCAGACTTATCTGCGTAAAATGCCTGAAAAATTGTTACAAACCACAAGTTCATGATCACCATGACTCCCGTAAGGCAAAAGAATTTCGCTCTTGTGTAACAGACGCCACTTCCATTAACTGGCTATGTGACGAAGAAGCGTACTGTAGAAACCACGACTCCTACCCAGAGGTCATAATAACAAATTATTGCAGTTAATTACGTTTCGTCTTAAGACGTCCTTACAATAAGCGTCCGTAGGCCTACATCTCAAATTACAAATCAATGAATTAATGATGCCAATCCCAGTGGCCGCCCGGTCTAATGGGCCGATCCCTCTTCCAGAGGAGTCCTACAGACTGTGCTGTGTGTCTGGGTGTGATCAGGTGAAAATAAACAACCTCGACACCTACTGTGAGTAGGTAGAAGAGGGAAGGACTGCGAAACGAAACGAATTAATGATTACAGACTCGATAACTTAATTAATGACTAAGTGAAGGAATTGCGTTGAACGACTTGCTGAATGAATAGGCCTTAATTAGCACAATAGACTAATTAAAGAATGTAAAAACCTCCCGCTTTTAATAAATAGCGTTTCATGTCCAGTTGCTCTTGCCATTTACTGTAAAAATAAGTGTAACTCCCTCTATTGGAAACACAAATCTTCTGCATCATTTTCACATAGGCTAAATCACACTTTAAACTGAATTCTGAAACTCAAATTTTAATCACAAATTTCGGCATACATAAAGTTGTCTTTTCCATTATCTGCCGCGGACCTCATAGGGAACCCACCAAAGTGTTACTAAATTTACTCACTATGCTTGCAAATACGTACGGTGGGTGCGGGCGTTAAAAGTCGCATGCAAGTAATTCTATTGTATTGTAGATTTCGAATACGACTGGAATCCCCATTCCATTTCTTTCACTTTTGTTCGTTTAGAGACATACTCGTATACGAACAGGCTTTAAAAAGTAAAGCAGTCCCATTACAGGCCTGGACAGGTCCTTAGGGTTCCAGGAGGTCGAGGCTCCCAGATATCTAGACAATCGGCACATGAAGGTGGTAAGGTTGTCAGCACTACACACCGGCCGCCTTTACCCCCCCTGGAAATATTCCTGGTACTCATTTCTGTTAGATGCTGAGTCGACCCCAGGGCCATAGTGCGACCGACAGGATTATGCCAATGAAAAACTCCAGTGGCACCATCGGGAATCGAACCCGCGACCTTCCAGTTACGAATATGCTTTAATTTCTTTAATACATTACTTAGGCTTACTACATAGTATGATACCTACAAAGAAAATCAACCGTAACCCGGGTACAGGACGGGTAGCCTGCTTGTGCTTGTAGAAACGTAGTCTACTGCAAGTGGCGCAGGGTAGACGCTGCGTAGAACTGTAGCGTCATGTGCTTTGTCAGACTTATACAAAAACAAAACTTGTAAATAACATAAGCCTTAATGCTAAATTCTGCACATAATATTTATTCTTCGTAAAATACGAGTATAATTTCCAGTATTTCGTACAGAGTGCGTAAAAGCGCGTAGCCCTGTCATAAACATCGTTGCGACAACACTAGCTTATCCTAAAGGCAAAATCAGGGCGGGAAATAATAAAAAACAAATATGATTCCTCTCAAAAATCGTTGCAGAAGATCTAATCTTTTGTACAAGACGCTAAAAAATATGTACCACAAAACCTTCTGTTTTTGTATATAGACCCTGCAAGTGGAAGGAAAGGAAAATATAGCTTTATACACAAGCCAGGCCTATGTAAAACTATGGGAACCCCGTCTTCAGCTTTCCACGAGGGTTGCTATTCGAATGATTGTTGCCCTTTTTGACAGTGTATTGTGTTTTGCTTGTTCAGGCTATTTTGAGGGACGAATTGCCTCCATCTTCAGGGTGACTTCCTATACAACCCACACACTTTCTTCCTCCCCTCAATTCAACAGCACCAGCCCCAACTCAATCACCATGAACACAGAGGCAGTAAGTTTATCCGAAACATCTGAATGAACAAAGCATGTTGCAGAAATTCAATAGACGACGACTAAGGAAAATATCGTTGTGATGGTGTTAGGGAACATGAAAAAAATTTGTATTCCTACAAGAACTTGCCATGCACAGCAATAAATGTGAAACTTTCGCATTATTAACCAGAGTATTTATTTCTATTAATTTTAAGCTTCAAAGTCTTAAGGAATTTTCCTTTAACCCTTTAAAGCCTAGCGGTAACTTTACGTACCACCAGGTTTAACACTAAAAAATTCTACGTGGTGCCCACATTGCGTTTATGTGTTTTGTACGGATCTCAGAACAAACAGCAACTTTTGCCTTATAAAACGTTAAGAGATTGGTTTTTATAACCG
>BLKM01000697.1:79814-105667 GCA_013340265.1 Coptotermes formosanus
AGCCAGAAGCACAAGTTAATCTGCATATATCACAGCGCCAATTCAAACACTCAGACCAACAAAATGCACAGTACTGTTCCTCAAATATTTATGTTAAAATATCATATTGAAAATTCCTACACGTTTCGATCCCCGAGGAATCATCATCAGGGAATATAGTGATGTGAATTGGTTTTCCACATTGCACCGAACGAACCATTATCACGTTTACACTATAACCTTTAAACACTGCACTGCTGAATTTACAACAGAAACTTTTGACACTGCAGTACTTTGTTTACACTGGAAATGTTAGACGCCAACATTAACCCTTTAAAGACGAAGCGTCTCTGTTTTATATAAGGACTCAGCACGTACCGCGCTGTAAACACTCTCCACTCGGTTATAAAAACCAGTCTCTTAATGTTTTATAAGGCAAAAGTTGCTGTTTGTTCTGAGATCCGTACAAAACACATAAACGCAATGTGGGCACCACGTAGAATTTTTTAATGTTAAACCTGGTGGCATGTAAAGTTACTGCTAGGCTTTAAAAGGTTAAAGACGAAGCGTATCTGTTTTATATAAGGACTCAGTGCGTACCGCGCTGTAAACACTCTCCACTTCGGTTATAAAAACCAGTCTCTTGATGTTTTATAAAGCAAAAGTTGCTGTCTGTTCTGAGATCCGTACAAAACACATAAACGCAATGTGGGCACCACGTAGAATTTTTTAATGTTAAACCTGGTCGTACGTAAAGTTACCGCTGGGCTTTAAAAGGTTAAATATAGCCCAATTGTAACCGCAGCAGTTCAAGCATTTATGTAGATCAGACATTCTAAGATATCGCATCTCTCAGTAATATGTTACTTCTGAGGAATGCCTGAGGAAAAGAACAGTCACCTACAGTTAGGCAAAAAAATCCATCAACTTCACGTAACGTAAACCTCCATTACAGCTTCCACAAGAATCCTCCAGTGGACCCTAAACAAAGACAGAGCACTCCAGTCCAGTTCCTCACACTCGTTTCTTTGATATCAATTTTAATATTATCATCCTATCCACGCTTGTCTTCTAAACATTTAAGTGATTTGCTTAAAATACGAAACTTGTTTATTTCCTACTGCAGACAGACCTGAGTCTATTCATGTCTACACAGTACGCAGCATAGCCGAGCCGATTTCAACATGATAAATGCGCGTTTCTTTTCATATCTAGACTTGTCATATATTACTTCGGCACGAATTACTTAGGCTAGGGCAACGCACAACACAACACTTACTATAATTAATAACAGGTTTGTCGCCGCTATATCTGCACCACGGTTCTCAACCGTGACATCTTTGCAGCTGGTCACCAAAATGGCGGCCCGCTGCTTGTGAAAATTATAAAGGAATATCTCCCCTTACCCCGGTTCTCCCCTTTATATTTGAAGGGTGAATTGAGAGGGGTGTTTTCTCGCTAGGATCTTTACCGTTGGTCTGTGAAATAGAAAGCAATGGACCTTCACGACTTAATAATCGGGAGTGCAACAATGGATTTGACACGCTGGATATGTTACTAACTATTTCAAAAATATAAACCTTATTTTCAACAACATAGGCAATGCATGTATAAACGCAACGTTGAGGCGCGTTCGCGTGACCACTGTTGTCGTGGAAAAGCAATAAGTATTACATATTCTGAGTGTGTGTTTGTAGCTTTAGTTATCCAGCATATAAAGCGCATGCGCCATATTATATTGTCATCTGTGGCCTGTCTGACTCTACCATATTTTTCCACATTATCTCACAAATGGCACGATTTTCGGAAAAAATTATTGACTATAAAATGTGTGTTTTGATTCTCTCTACAATTTTGACTTAAATATTTTTCATTCTAAAAAGAATTCAGCGCGATATTGTCATAAATGTTCGTGTAAATTATTCGTTATTCTGGTCAGATTTTAATGAAACTTAAACTTTCTAGACAGAATTTCTAAACATCCTCAAATATCAAATTTCATGAAAATCCGTCCAATGGGAACTGAGTTATTCCGTGCAGACGGACGGACGTAGAGTCAGTGAGACGGACAGAAGGACAGATATTACGAAGCTAAAAGTCACTTTTTGCAATTCTACGAAAGCGCCTAAAAGGGTAAGTGAAGGGGCGAAGTCATACTCTTTATTACGTCTGTGTCGATTTTTGGAGGGAAAATTAGGCAAAATTAGGCATAAAGTTAGAAATAAATAAGCAGAGATACATTAAATAAATTATATTTGGCCTAACGTGTGACGACTGGGGCGTTAAAATCAAGTCGACTGGGACTGTGGCGGAACTCGACACAAAAATTATTTAGCCGTAAAGCAGACTAACGAATGCTTTATGGACTTCGGAAGAAATGCATTTTTCAGAGACGGCTATGTGAGAGTAATTTGATACAAATTCCGAAAATATAAATCAAATTCCCAACAAAACCCTTACAAATTGGAGCGCTGTACCACACCTCAGATAGCTTTTCGCTGTCTTCTCACTGCGGTCGGCCACGTTCACTCCCAGAATATTTCCATGTGGTGTTTGTGGTGAGCAAAGTGACAATGGGCCAGGTTTTTGTATTAGAACAAAATTTTATTCTTGTACTGTTCATTCAGTGCACTGTCGATAATCAACTCTCAACACCCAGTCCAACATGTAGCAGTGTTCAATGTGTTATTGTAACATAAAATATATGGGAAAAATACAGTGTATTTTTTGTACTGAGTTTTAAGACAAGATTTTCCTTCGTCAGTTATCATTTCATCAACAGTCCTCATTCACCCACCATCAAGGTTCGGTACACTTGGGCCATTTGTTACACAATCATCCACCTGCTCCAGCTAAAGGCAATAGCCTAGACTGGATGGCCTAATTTTCAATTTTCGTTTCGTTTCGTAGTCCTTCCCTCTTCTACCTACTTGTTCACAGTAGGTGTAGAGGGTTGTTGATTTTTCACTTGATCACACTCAAACACACACCACAGTCGGTAGGACTCCTCTGGACGAGGGATCGGCCCGTCGCAGAGACCTCTACCTGACAACACACAAACACCCACAAGACATAAAAATCCATGCCCCCGGTGGGATTCGAACCCACGATCCCAGCAAGCGCTCGGCCGCAAATCTACGCCTTAGACCGCGCGGCCACTGGGAACGGCCTAAATTGCAATGTTGATATCTTGAAATACGCTTTCTGCTCTCCTAATGGCTGCCGCATAACATTTGTCTATTTTCAAGTAGCTCAGGCACATTGAGTGTAGCAGGCATCTTGGTGTGGAAGCCAGTCCCTCTACCTGCTGTGAGTATAGTCCTGTTAAATGCATCGGTTCTGTATTTGTTTTGTGTCATTAGAGGAAAGGCAAACGGCGTCATGGGTGATAAGGAGAGTCCGGTTAAGGGCAGGACCTTGCTTGCTTTCGTGTCCACTGCCTGTTCAGCAACACAGCTCAATTGCCAGATGCACTTAAAATTTTGCCTTGTTTACTTATTTCATTTTACGGCATTAACAGATCGCACTATCTTACTGTGCAACTTTGATGAAAACTGAAATATGTGTATGGATTTTAATAAAACGTCTGACTATAAATTTTTTTTTTTCGTAGTCCTTCCCTCTTGTACCTACTTGTTCACAGTAGGTGTAGAGGGTTTTTGTAATTTCATTTGATCACATTCAGACACATATCACAGTCGGTAGGACCTCTCTGGACGAAGGATCGGCCCTTCGCAGAGACCTCTACCTGACAACACACAAACACTGTACAAGACAAACATCCATGCCCCCCGGTGGGATTCGAACCCACGATCCCAGCAAGTGCTCTTCAGCAGACCTAAGCCTTAGACCGCGCGGCCACTGGGATTGGCCTATAAAATTATTATAAGATTTATTTCTAGCCAGTTACGAATTGATACAAGTGGGGCGGAGAGGCAGACAAGCCCTTTTGTGCGTTCATATCGTGCGCTCTGCGTACATAACGTAGGAGGCAACTCTAGGTACAGAACATCGAATGGGGAAAAGAAGAAATCAGATTAATGTTCGTACATAATTAATTTAACTGGACAGGGAAGGAAGAAGATTGATAGACAGGCATGGAAGACCTTGCATAAGACAAAACGGGACATATGAAAGTAGGAAATTCCCCAAAGAGGAAGAAATGAAAAATAAAAAAGACGCTTGTTTCCTGATAATTCTCGTACAAAATTAATCGAACATTTCCTCTTTTCTGTCACAGAAAAACGCAGAATATTTACAAATGTGCCAGGGTATCTCAGTAGTTACAGTGACTAGGCTACCGGCTGGAAACCCAACGAATACTGTTTTATTCCTTTCAATGGAAACAGAATTTCCTCTACTCTTATATTAAATGTGCACTGGGGATTCTTTCCCCGCGGGTAGATCGCGGTGTGAAGCTCTCCAGTCACCTTCACCTAGAGCCAAGGTTAAGAATGAGTGGAGTTTACCTGCATTTACCCTGCTTTATAGTGCCACGCGGACGACTTTCGCTTTACAGTTACGGTTAAGTAATTAACTAACAATTTCTACTGCTCCGATTATATACTGAGCTGTGAATTTTCGAATTAAAATTCGCAGGTACAAATACGAGGTGTTTCTGATCCAAACTCTTTACCAAATATTATATGGGTGGCCAAATCAAGATGAATGAGATGGGTGGGACATGTGGAAGGTATGGGAGACACGAGAGGTGCATTCAGGGTTTTGGTGGGGGCGGCAGACCGGAGGGAAATAGACCACTTGGGAGACCTAGGCATACATGGGAGGATAATATTAAAATGGATATTCAAGTAGTGGGGGGAGGGAGGCATAGGCTGGATTGATCTGGCTCAGGGTAGGGGCAGGTAGCGAGGGCTTATGAATGCGGTAATGACCCTTCGGATTCCATAAAATACGGGAAATTCCTCGCCTAGCTGAGGAACTGTTAGTTTCTCAGGAAGGACTCTGCTCCATGGAGTTAGTTAGTTAGTTAGTTAGTTAGTTAGTTAGTTAGTTAGTTAGTTGGTCGGTCGGTCGGTCAGTTGGTTGGTCGGTTGGTTGGTTGGTTGGTTGGTTGGTCGGTCGGTCGGTCGGTTGGTTGGTCGGTTGGTTGGTTGGTTGGTTGGTTGGTTGGTTGGTTGGTTGGTTGGTTGGTCAGTCAGTCAGTCAGTCAGTCAGTCAGTCAGTCAGTCAGTCAGTCAGTCAGTTAGTTAGCTTCGAATTACACTATTTAATCACCTTACAGCCATCTGTTATCTACATTTCTTCTTTTCACCATCCCGAGGCTATAAATTTTGACCTCGGAAGGCTCAAAATTAAAGTATAGCTTCAAATTACAACATTTTGTACCGGGGCCCTACGCTACGTTCCCTGGCGCATAAAGGTCACGCTATTCGGTACATACAGCAATTCGCTGAGTACCCTGCGTGTTTCTGAATTCATGAATGCTACTAACTGCAGGCCCAATGGAAACTCTCATCTTTTCATTCCTTTCTGTGGCTCTTTGAAGGGTGCTGCAAGCTGCTACAAACGTCACGCACCGTCACCCATGCGTGACGTCATCCCATACATCACCACTGCATTCTTAAAAACTTACAGTTTATTGTGTAGGTCTCACAGGAAAGCTTACACAATCACAAGAAATATACCGTCTTCGGGCTGAAGTGACCCGCTGGGTTTGCTTGTGCTGGAAATGTTACACTTGGGGGATCAGAAGACGGCGACCTCTTCAGGGTGTCAATTTAAATATTGTTCTACAGCCAATTGTGCTGCTTTGAGCATGTGGTAAGAATACTGTCTTTTCTGTGTAGGCGTTGATACGAGAGGGACACCTGACCTGACCTTGCTGTGTTTTGTTTAGAGAAACTTTTCTTTTCTGTAACAGAGGTGACATTTGTGATAGATTGTCATATAGCCGGTTATTTTACACTTCTATTAACTTAGCTGAAAAATCATGTCTTCTGGTATATGACGCCATGCCAAATATTAGATATTTAACGACGTTTCGGAGGGCCTTATTGCCTCTGTCTTCAGGGTAGAGAAAGAAGAGGCACAGCAAAATAGTTTTAAATGATCCATAACCGTGCACTTAAGAGTTAGATATGGCAACTAAAACCAACAAATGAATAAAAGTTTATGAAAATATGTTGTAAACGTAGTAAGCGTAATACCTCCTACATGTTTCGACCATTCATGTGGTCATTCTCAGGGAAGTGGGTTACAAAGAATAAATACATTGAGATGTTACAGAATTTATGTGAACTAATTCACATGTAAATATCAAATATTAATACTTCATGGACGGTGACATACACTGTCTATATGCATTGTTTCTTACAGACCAGAATTGAACGTTTGTCCGTATTTTAAACTGTAATACGTATTTTAAACCATGTAACTTTGCTATTTAATATTTTACATGTGCATTGGCTCACATAAGTTTTGTAACAACTCAATGTATTTATTCTTCGTAACGCACCTCCCTGAGGATGGCCATATGAGTGACCGAAATATGTAGGAGGTATTACTGCGTTTATCATGTATTTTCATAAACTTGTGTGCATCTGTTGGTTTTAGTTACCGTATATAACAGCAAAGCACAACAGACAACAGGGACAATTTGTGAAGATAAAAAATGTTTTTGGATACACGGAAGGATGAGATTGTGAACCTGCCCTAGAGGTCTAAACCTTGACAGCAAGAGTTACCCCTGTACACGCCATGAAGGCGTGTGGAGAATCGAAAGTTAAGATCCACTCTTTCTTAACTTCGGCAGTGAATGTCACCCAGTGCCAAGGTTAAGACTGAGTGAAGCTATATTTGTACAGATCCCTGTATGCCTTCATGGCGTGGAGAGGGACAAATTTTACTTTCCAAATAATAATAATTATTATTATTATTATTATTATTATTATATTTGTTATTATCTTATGTTATATATTATCTCCGCCACGTCTTTAACGTCTTTATTATATTTATAATGCTGTTAGTCTACGTCAGTAATCACTCTTAGGATGCAAGTTAGACGTGATAAGAGATGAAAAGAGAACATGGTGTGTCAGAAACGCGATAATTCGAATGAGAAGCAGAACCTGAAGGGGTGAAATGACGGGACAGCTGCCCGTGTCAGAGATATTATGATGACATAACAACTACAGGGCTCATTAATAAATGCCCTTTAACTGGGTTGCCCCGAATTACAACGTAGAAAAGTAACATCGACTTCCAGTATAACGTCATACGTTTTCCCAGTAGCCGCGCGGTCTAAGACGTGGGTCTGCGGCTGCTTTGTTGCTGGGATTGCGGGTTCGCATCCCGCCAATGCATGGATGTCTGTCTCTTGTGGGTGTAGTGTGTTGTCAGTTAGAGGTCTCTGCGTCGGGCTGATCACTCGTCCAGAGGAGTCCCACTGAGTGTGGTGTGTCTGAGTGTGATGTAGAAACCTCTACAGTGAAGAGGCCCTGGCCCACTAGGGGCTGTTGCGCCACTGGGGAGAGAAACTGGATTAGATATTTCGGTCTATTAGAGTACCACACCTTAAAAAACTTTAAATAAATCAAGTATATATAAGTCAGTTATAAATGTAAGTATAATATTGGCGTGTACAGGTTTATGTATACTGTTTATCTTCTAACACATCACGTTTAAAGTGGAAAACATAAGTACGTAACACAGATGTATGTAAGCGTAAAGAAAATGGCACCAATTTTTCATACAGCCCAGTGGTTGGGATAGTTAAGGAAGGGCTGCAGTCAGGGAGTGGCTAGATGCGAGACTTACAATCTCAAACCCCCCCCACCATCCCACCCCTGTTACGGTTGCATATACTTTTTTGGTGTGTTTTATTTATTGGAAATTATTTGTACAAACAGGTACTGGCATAGCTAGGATATGTCAGAGGAGTCATACCGAGTGCGGTGTGTCTGAGTGGGACCGTGAAACATCGATAATGGGGAGGGGCTGCCCCACTAGGGCCTGTTGCGCCATGGGAAAAAAAAAATTTTTTGTATCGCAACTATACAAAGTGGAGAGGATTCTCATTTGGTTCGGGTGCAGATAATGCTACTGTGGCGTCTGTTTGCAGCCAATACACAACTACACAACGCAAATTACAGACCTACGACTTTAAAGGCTGTATATTTTCCATGAGAAAGCTACTGTAATGCTACTAGTTGGGTCCATTATTGAAAAAATGTCAAAAATTTTCAAACGGTATCAGAAATAATAGAACCAAATCAGTGGGTAGCTTACAGTAACACGGTGAGACAGACATGCTGGTAATTGGCTCTGCAGGAAGTCGCGTTCCTAGTGCCACCTTTAGGGGAAATCCTATTAGGCTGCCTTACAAATGTCACAGTCAGGTTTTGTGGGAACAAAAGTGGAAAGATGCGTCTCCATGGAATACACGTACAGCTACTTTTCAAAGGCGTTCTTCGCGATACTGCACGCCCCAGTCTCCTTGGTGTCTCTTCATTATTGACAAAATTCTATTACTAAACACTGTCAAGCGAAAATCAAGTATGGTTAACCTTTTAAAGCCTAGCGGTAACTTTACATACCGCCAGGTTTAATATTAAAAAATTCTACGTGGTGCCCACATTGCGTTTATGTGTTTTGTACGGATCTCAGAACAAACAGCAACTTTTGCCTTATAAAACATTAAGAGATTGGTTTTTATAACCGAAGTGGAGAGTGTTTACAGCGCGGTACGCACTGAGTCCTTATATAAAACAGATACGCTTCGTCTTTAACCTTTTAAAGCCTAGCGGTAACTTTACGTACCACCAGGTTTAACATTAAAAAATTCTACGTGGTGCCCACGTTGCGTTTATGTGTTTTGTACGGATCTCAGAACAAACAGCAACTTTTGCCTTATAAAACATTAAGAGATTGGTTTTTATAACCGAAGTGGAGAGTGTTTACAGCGCGGTACGCACTGAGTCCTTATATAAAACAGATACGCTTCGTCTTTAACCTTTTAAAGCCTAGCGGTAACTTTACGTACCACCAGGTTTAACATTAAAAAATTCTACGTGGTGCCCACATTGCGTTTATGTGTTTTGTACGGATCGCAGAACAAACAGCAACTTTTGCCTTATAAAACACTAAGAGATTGGTTTTTATAACCGAAGTGGAGAGTGTTTACAGCGCGGTACGCACTGAGTCCTTATATAAAACAGATACGCTTCGTCTTTAAAGGGTTAGAACTGATTAAACACTCGCCAGAAGGTTACTGCAATTAAGCACTAAAAGGCAGAACTGTCCCTACATTCCATGAAAGTATAGAGGGAGCAGAAGTACAGGTTCATACATTCTTAACCTTGGTTCAAGATAGAGGTAACTAGTCGCTTTTACGACCTGCGATAATCATCCAGTAACCATTGAACAGGGAGCTGGTTGGAACCCACAGCTGATCTCTAAGTTCTGGACATGAGACGAATCTCTTGCCTGGAATTCCAGATCGTCCCGTCCCTTGCCTAAACACTAACTAACTAACTAACTAACTAACTAACTAACTAACTAACTAACTAACTAACTAACTAACTAACTTCATGGAGCAGAGGTCTTCTTGAGAAGCTAACAGTTTCTCAGCTAGTCAAGAAACTCCCCGCATTTATGGAACCCGGAGCTTCATTACCGCATTCACAAGAGCCCGCCACCTGTCCCTATCCTGAGCCAGCTCAATCCAGTCCATGCTCCATCCCATTTCTTGAAGATCCATTTTAATATTATCCTCCCATCTACGCCTGGGTCTCCTAAGTGGTCGCCTTCCCTCAGATCTCCCCACCAAAATCCTGTATGCACCTTTCTTTTCCCCCATACGTGCTACATGCCCCGCCCATCTGCTGGTCAATATAACGGTAAAGAAATTATCCCTACCCACGCCATAAAGGCATACAGGGGGAGTAGGAGTATAGGTCCACTCATTCATGACCTCGGCACCGGATTGAAGTGAGTACACTGGCTAAGCGGCACGCTATGCCGGCTCCTGGTGCAAATACTAACAAATGTGGCATGTTGCTACTGGAGAGACTTACCAATGTTTCTTGATAAAGTGTCTTTAAAAGTATGTAGGGTTTATACAGGTTTATCCAGCTTCATATAAACTACGGGTTTTTCTAAATTGAGGCAATGTAAATTAAACAAAAGGTGAAATATTTTAGTGTACCCCCCAGATTCGAAACTCTATTTAAATTCATCGAGTTATTTCGGTGTTAAAAGGGGCGGAATTGTGGACATAGAGAAAATCCACCGTAGCAGTTAATTTGATGCAAACAATTTAAAGAAAAATCAAAGTAAAAAATGTAAAACTGCCCTCAGCATGTCATAAAAGAATATGAAGTAATGTAGGTGTAGCTCCATGCATTCTTAACCTCGGCATCGAATGGGATGGGGGTGAGTCGTACTACTTCACGTTCCGGCCGCTTTACGGCAGGAGACGAGCCCATCGACACCCCTGAATAGGTGGCTAGCGCCAGGAGTTGTCTTCAGATTTTAGAGCGGAGAACAATTTGCTGCCCATGCCGGGAACAGAACACAGACCTTCTGCCATTAAATTTAAAGAAAGCGCACAATTTAAGTATGCGTTGTTAAATACTACGCATATAAGAGCTTACAGTCGTTGTGATTTAGTTCAGGTGCGCACTCAAAATTTTTCTTTCGGGAGGGGGGGGGGGCGGTCTTACCCGGAGGCTATGTATAATTTATGTTCTATTTTAAAAATTATGTTATAAAAAATCATGTCGTTATTACAACATAACACTGTCTACAACTGCATTTATATACACACGAATATAACTGTATGTTCCACGACTCAGTCACAGTGTTCTGTCCTCTTGTTTTGAAATGTTATTAATTTATTTTTCGAAATTCTAATGTAGTACTACTCATCAGCTGATTTCAATCACTGATTTCGGCTGAAGGGTAAATCACGTAAAACTTTTTATATCATATTATCTACCAAATCTGTTTTTTTTTAATTTCGGTTTTGGGGGGTTTGGTGGAGGGGTGCAGCCCAGCAGCCCCCCCCCCGCCGTTGGGTGAGCCCCTGGTTTAATTAGTTTTGTTTGAGTAGTGCAATCTAGGACATGGTGCACTCTGCATTTCGCTACCTTTGGGGATCAAGCAGCGATCAGAGCTGCGTGGCTGCAGCGGCGAGCCCTGCCCTTGCCGCTACGTAGGCAGAGCCTTCAGAAGAGACAGGACATTGGAAACGCGTCAGGACTGTGTAGAATTGTGCGTTTGGTATTATGGGAGAGATGCAGAACTTTTCCACAAATCTAGAAACCAGTACAAAACTTATTATTATTATTATTATTGTTGTTATTATTAGTTATCACCTTTACCTTTATGCAGGGCCCTGACAATTGTATACTACAAACAAACCACGTTCCTACAGTATGTAGTGTTGCAGCTATTCTACACACGTAGTTAAAATTTATCGCACACGCAATATTACTTCCCATGTTAAATGTTTTGTACTTTTATATTAGCACTTTCCGCAGTACGTGGGCAGTGTCCAGTATGGCTGTTTTATGTAGTGCCTTGATTTTCATACTTTTAATATTATTGTTAATAATAATAATAATAATAATATTATTATTACAGTAATAATAATATTAGTATTAATAATTCTACGGGATTTGCCACAAGCAGATTATTATGAATTTTCCAAATACAAACATTTCTCAAGACTCGTAAAATTAAGACACGTTAAAAATAACTTAGGTTTTACACACTTAGGCCTACACAAATTAAGCAAAAAGCCAATTTTAAAATTACATTGCAAGCACGGTGACACAGTACAAGCAGGGTGACATCTGTCATGTCACTTCATTACTTGTAAGGCCGTTCAGGCTCCAGTTAACTCCTTCGCTTGTAGTGAGAACCGTATTTTATCTTTTTGAATACAATTTCGTCACGGAACGCCTGGTGATTCTTTGATAATAGAAAGCTGCATCTAAACGTAGCTTGTGATAAAAAAAACGACGGATCTGAAGACAAGAATTTTATCGAAGTGCCGTAATTTAAACTCCAGGCCTTAGCAAATGCATTCTGATTTCAACTTAAAATTAATATGCAAAGTTACAAACCTTCAAAGAAAATTACCGGACAAATGTAGTCTCTGTTTTGTATGCAGTTACGCTTGTTACCAAAGACACTAAACCCCTCAGTGAAATAGAACTTAACAGCCCGGACCTTTACCTACAAAAACACACTGCGTGTACGTTATTATCTGAAATACAGGAAGACTTATTTGCCGCAATAAATGTGCCTTATTTTTATTCACTAAACGAAGATATGCACATAAATTACCTTTGTGGACGGGGCACCAGTTCAGTGACCAACAAAGCAGGTGGCTGACAAGTTATCGCATTAGAAATCAAGGAATCGAAGACAATAGAACTAATGGCTCTGACAGTGGGTTATATATCAATAAATTATATCCTCTAGAAATGAAACCAGGTGCAGTAACGTTCTATAATAAGAATGTATACGTGATAAAAGTGCTTACTTTGGGTTCCATAATTTGTCTAGCAATTCGTGTTAATGTGCTTAGATCAACAACTGATTTTTGTGAAGGTCTAATTAGTGTTGTTGCTATGGCCTGTCGTTAGTGCTTTGTACAAGGGGTTTGTGTCTGTTCCTCATTTTACATATTATTAATCGCTTGTACGACGTCCATTAGATACTACTTTACTGAGAGTTCCTTCCTTCCTTCCTTCACTCTTCCTTCCTTCCTTCTACCTTCCTTCCTTCCTTCCTTCCTTCTACCTTCCTTCCTTCCTTCCTTCCTTCCTTCTACCTTCCTTCTACCTTCCTTCCTTCCTTCTACCTTCCTTCCTTCCTTCCTTCTACCTTCCTTCCTTCTACCTTCCTTCCACCTTCCTTCCTTCCTTCCACCTTCCTTCCTTCCTTCCTTCCTTCCTTCTTCCTTCCTTCCTTCCTTCCTTCCTTCCTTCCTTCCTTCCTTCTTCCTTCCTTCTTCCTTCCTTCCTTCACCCTTCCTTCCTCCTTTCTTCACTCTTCCTCCCTTCCTTCCTTCCTTCTACCTTCCTTCCTTCCTTCCTTCTACCTTCCTTCCTTCCTTCCTTCCTTCCTTCCTTCTACCTTCCTTCCTTCTTCCTTCCTTCACTCTTCCTTCCTTCCTCCTTTCTTCACTCTTCCTCCCTTCCTTCCTTCCTTCTACCTTCCTTCCTTCCTTCTTCCTTCCTTCCTTCCTTCCTTCCTTCTTCCTTCCTTCCTTCACCCTTCCTTCCTTCCTTCGTTCCTTCTTCCTCCTTCACTCTTCCTTCCTTCCTCCTTTCTTCACTCTTCTTTCGTTCCTTCCTCCTTTCTTCACTCTTCCTTCCTTCCTTCTACCTTCCTTCCTCCCTTCCTTCTTCCTTCCTTCTTTCCAGCAAAAGCTTGTGTTACTGTAAAAATAACTTTTCCTTACAGGAAATACAAGAGGGATAGCGAAATGCAGGTCAAGTGACACTGTTTCTTAATTCTTCGGATTACAGCTACTAATTAAATTTTCGAAGTTATGGTAAACTTAAAATATCTGGGAAATGCGGTAACAAATAAAAATTACACTCACAAAGCTGTTAAGAAAATATTTAAGCAATATAAAGCTGTCCCACACATGTCATGAAGGTGCAAGAGGAATGCACAGCTTCACTCAGTCTTAAACTCGGTGCTACGTGGAAATTAGTGCACAGCGTCACGCACCGGTGCCGATCTACTGCCTGATGTAACGCCGGTACTGACTGAACTGGAGACTGGGTGGACCCACAGCGAGTCTGAACGTGTTGAGAAATAAGAACACCTCCAGTGAGGAGGATTCGAAATCTGGTCCGTTTAGCCCGTAGCCTAGTCGCTATAAAAGAGCCAAATAAATTCGGAAATACTTCATCTTACTGTCTTCCTGCTAATATCGCGTACATAAAAAGAAAATCACGCAGGCTTTATAGTCATATTACTGCCTAGAGATTTGTACGTTTATTTATGTATACAATAGGCCCACCTGGTCTATCGCTGTAAGGTAGCTGCACCAGAAACACCGGCGGGTACGTCAAGACTCATAAACGCTACGTGAGACATATTTCCTCTATACTGTCAAACACACACACACAAAATACCCAAAACCCTTTCAGAAGTTATATATTTTCTATAATTTTCTCCTCATGGAATAAAATAGGAAAAAATTTTTGATTATAATTACTAAGCATAAGAATTTAGTGTTACCTGCATATAGTTCAAGTTAAAAATTAAATCTCCACCGAAAAAGAGCAGGCCTGAATAAAATGGAGTTTCTTTGTTGGTATATATCGATTGAATATAGTTCAGAAATGCTGCTCTCAGCGAAAAACAAGAAATATATGTTATTAACTAGGAAGTACCAATAATAACGCACAAATTTAATGTACAAAAATCATTAAAAGATCATTTTAACTCCAAAATTTTTCGGTGGCATAGATACGACCATCATCAGGGAAAAGTTCACACCGAAAGCTGGAACACCGTTGGTGAGGTAAAGTCCTTCTCGCTATGTACACATTGCAAGAGTCACTTCACAGAAATTCATGCCCACGGAGCGCGGTAGGCATTGTATACGCGCTACAAAAGTACCCCTCACATTGCTCATCCAAACAGGGCACTGCTGGTATTTTCTAGTTGATAATTCAATAAAAAGCACAATGTGAACACCGATGTGAAAGGAATAAGGGTGTTTCAGAGAAACTTGCTAGGCAGAACACGCGTGTGTTAGTTCTTCATACTGAGGCCGTGCCATGGCTCAGGCGGTTAGCCGCCGGTCTCTCACCGCGGAGGCCCGGGTTCGATCCCGGCTCAGTCCATGTGGGATTTGTGGTGGACAAAGTGGCACTGGGACAGGTTTTTCTCCGAGTACTTCGGTTTTCCCCTGTCAATTTCATTCCACCGGTGCTCCATTACTAGGAAAAGGACAAAAAATAATCATCATTTCATCTTCATCATCGGGTTGCACAATAAGCCACAAGGCTGCGGTGCGTCCATAGCGTCTGCTGTAGTTCTTCACCCAGAGTCAGTAGGCGTACGAGAACAGCACAGAGTACATTACGTATTGAGAACAGCCTTAATTCTTTCTTCACCAAATAACAAGAGGGTAAAAAACTTGATGCAAGACCCTAACCTAGATAACAGGATCGCCCAGCCTACACACAAAATTCTTAAACGAGAATACAAAAAATGGGCACATATCTTCATATCAGCAGTCTAGTCCGAATTTGCAGCTTTATGTAGATTGTAAGTAACAAGTATACTCACTAACTGCAGTAAATTTCTAGAAAACCAGCTATATTTATACTAAGATAAAAAATTATAAATAATAGTAATACTATATATATTGCAGAAAAATACGTCTGTCAACCAACAAGTTTTATTATGTGAAAGTAAAATAATAAAATTATGATACAACAACCGGTTTCGGCATCTATAATGCCATCATCAGGTCAGACCATTCTAAGAAGCACGAAAAACCATAGATATTACATAGTTAAAATTACAACAGGGCAAATATTGTTATTCTAAAATAAGAAGGCCTACTTGTGTACATGTATTGAAACAAGCGGGAAAATTGAAATTAAGCTATTAGTATTGTGACACTGGAAGTTTATTGGTGATCTTACCGGTTGTTATATCATAATTTTATTATTTTACTTTCAAATAATAAAACTTGTTGGTTGACAGACGTATTTTTCTGCAATATGTATATATATATATATATCGACCAACGGAACTGATTAACATTAAACTAATAATAATACTCGTTAGTGCGTTGTAGATTCGCAGCAAAGATGCACACTGTGTTACTGATTCAAGCGCAGTTGCCACTGATACCATCTTATGCTCACCTTCAAAACTACTTAACACATATCAGCAGTAGAGCAAGCTTTAATTTTTATACGGTATGTAAGCTATATTATCCTTTTAAAGCCTAGCGGTAACTTTACGTACCACCAGGTTTAACATTAAAAAATTCTACGTGGTGCCCACATTGCGTTTATGTGTTTTGTACGGATCTCAGAACAAACAGCAACTTTTGCCTTATAAAACATTAAGAGACTGGTTTTTATAACCGAAGTGGAGAGTGTTTACAGCGCGGTACGCACTGAGTCCTTATATAAAACAGATACGCTTCGTCTTTAAAGGGTTAACGAAGTTCCAGTAGTAGTAATAGCAGTAATAATAGTAGTAATAGTGCTAGTAGTGCTAGTACTAACAGCAGCAGCCAAATGTTCCGTAAAAGTAGTTGGCACTTTTCGACAACATGCAGCTGAAAACCGTCGTTAAATAAAACAAGTATAATGAAACAAGTTAGCAATGAAGCAATCTAGTAGTCGGCCGAATTTCTGTATTCCCCGGGAAGGTATGAAGAATGTACACAGAGGAACATGTGCTTCTGACCGAGTTACACATTTTGCATCAAGAAAATCCGAAAATTTAGTGGAAAATGTAACGAAAGCGGTGGCATTAGCAGATCGCTGCCACAAATTGAGGGGCACTGTATTAGTGTACAGTAGCACGCTCTCACAGATCCTTCGGACTAAATGGATTTCTACCCATGGCTATTCAAATTTGGTGACTTCTGGCGTACACTGACAGCACAAAAACAAATTTTGAGTGACAAGTCTCATGGGGTTGGAAATATTCTCCCTATTCTGCCGTAAACTATAGCCGTCTGGTATGACAAGGAAGCAACAGTGCGCCACGTGCAGGTAGTTTAGTGGGGAACAACAGTAGGAGGCTGATTGCTATCACCTGTACATAAATGTGTGCATGTCACTTGCTGAAAATTCCATCAACTCAGACACCTCTGTTCTTGTAGCAATCGCCATCTGTCATACGCTCTGAGGGTGGGTGGCCACTGGCGATGCTGGTTTACATAGGCCCCCAGTTGCGCAGACAGTTCACACGCACATTCCTTAAGGGAAAGGATTAGCCCATTGTCCGTCACGACTGAGAAATTGGTTCTCGACGAACAAGTCTACTGGAACCAAATGGAGGGGAAATGACTGGAAGATGGAGAAAACTGCATAATGAGGATCTGCATGACTGCATAATGAGGAGCTCCATGACTGCATAATGAGGAGCTCCATGACTACATAACGAGGAGCTCCTTGGCTACATAATGAGGAGCTCCATGACTACATAACGAGGAGCTCCTTGGCTACATAATGAGGAGCTCCATGACTACATAATGAGGAGCTCCATGACTACATAACGAGGAGCTCCTTGGCTACATAATGAGGAGCTTCATGACTACATAATGAGGAGCTTCATGACTACATAATGAGGAGCTTCATGGCTACATAATGAGAAGCTTCATGGCTACATAATGAGGAGCTCCATGACTACATAACGAGGAGCTTCGTGACTACATAATGAGGAGCTTCATGACTACATAATGAGGAGCTTCGTGACTACATAATGAGGAGCTTCATGGCTACATAATGAGGAGCTTCGTGACTACATAATGACGAGCTTCATGACTACATAATGAGGAGCTTCATGACTACATTATGAGGAGCTTCAAAACTGCATAAAAACTAGCCCTATCTATGCACAATGGGGAGATTCATTACTACGTAATAAGGAGCTTCATGGCTGTATAATGAGGAGCTTTATAACTCCAGTAAATGTTTCGATTCTGAACCGCACTATTCGTACAGACGAGTTAACTTTCCTCAAATATTAACAAAACTGACTTGTGTTCCAGAAGGGCCTAATTCGAATTTTAGCCGGAAAATCTATTATTCTGGTTATCTTACGCGTTTTTACTTAATCCCTTCAGGTAACCGACCGAAACAGATCACTCCTCTGCTGTACTGCCAATTTCACACAACTTGTTCATCTTACAACATTCAAAGTTACATAACCGCTGCATCTAATAGAGTGTCGTTAAATTTCGTACAGTCTACATCAACTGTAGGAACTGAACCTAGTGAGATAGATATCTACAGAATAAGAAACGGGTAGCAATCTACGGATTTTCCACCTAGGAAACGCCTATTAGCCTGGAAGTAGTAAATGATCGTTTGTGGTAACAAATTTAACAGTCAGCAAACCTGAGCAGTTGATTACTTGGAAATGGCACCACTCTCCAATTTACTTCTCGCGTGTGCACAATAGGGCCTCCCTCATTGGCGCCTTTTGAACACACGCCATTATATGCAACAGCGGATCAACCAGCCACCCCATGACTGTGTCGGGCTGTCAACACTGCAACCAGAATTGAAAGTCGTTGCAATCCAAGTGCAACCATCGGCGGATGAAGTGACACTGAGACATGTTACCTGTTCTTTCTTGGCAGCCACTGTGGCATCAATAATTCATAGTCACCTGTCGTCTTAGTCTTCAATAAGAACTGCTGTAACCGACCCACTTCTTGCAGTAGTACCAGAGAAGGGTTCAGATGAGGCTAAAAGGGAATGTTGAGGCCACTATATGCATCAATTTGCCTAAGTCAATTAATTATGCAGATAGATAAGAGATATAATAACCAAAACCAAAAACAAAAATCACCAACTAATGCACAAAAAGTATGTTATCTTCAATCGTAGAAAACCTCCTACATGTTTCGACCTTGCTGGGTCATCTTCAGGGAGAATAATTTCTTGCCATTGACTTCGCACTCCTGGCACATTCTCACTCAACTGTATAAGTGCAACCCTAGTGTAACGAAACTGTTCTCCCTGAAGATGACCCAGCGGGGTCGAAACATGTAGGAGGTTTTCTACGAATGAAGATAACAAGCTTTTTGCGCATTAGTTTGTGATTTTTGTTTTTGTGTGATATAGTGCACGGATATGGAACATATTAAATATAATAACCAACTCCAACACTGTGTGTAATAAAATACCTTAAAAGTTCAAAATATAAAATTTAAAAAATCATTACGTGGTTTTATGTCTTGAACTTTCAAGGTATTTTGTTACACATAGTATTGGAGTTGGTTATTATATCCCTTACTGAGTTACCAACACGGTATGGAAAACATTAAACTCTGCAGATAGATGTTCAATCTCACATACAACAAACATAAACAAACAAAAAAGTCTATTTCTGCGGAGTTTGACCATGTTTATTCACTCAGTGTTAATTGGTTTCTGAATTTTCTTAATTGCCCAGTCTTCCTTCAAATGAAACACTAGATGATGGGCGAAGCCCAGAAATAAAGGAATCCTAAATTAATTAGCGGAATATATACAATTTTATTAATAAACCAATTACTGAACAAATAATTTATAATCTCCTACACAATTCATTAAACCATATCGCTGCATTCTCGTCTTCAGGAGTTTTTTCTTGGTGTTCATAAAATTATATATAATTTTTGCCCGTTGGCCACTTGTGTATTTAATGTTGTACATCATCCGTGCAGTTATTTTTATACACATTTATTAAGCAACCAACTACTGAACAATTAATTTATAAATTACAAATTAATTATAAATTTGTAGATTATAAATTAACTGTGCAGTAGTTGGTTGATTAATAAAATTGTACAATAAACAACTGCGCGGAAGATGTACATTAACCGTTTAAAGCCTAGCGGTAACTTTACATACGACCCGATTTAAGATTAGAAAATTCTACGTGGTGCCCACATTGCGTTTATGTGTTTTGTACGGATCTCAGAACAAACAGCAACTTCTGCCTTATAAAACATTAAGAGATTGGTTTTTATAACTGAAGTGGAGAGTGTTTACAGCGCGGTACGCGCTGAGTCCTTATATAAAACAGATTACGTTCCGTCTTTAAAGGGTTAAATAATTAGCGGAATGTCTGAAAATAAGACGAGGACCCCAGTCACTGAAGCTGTCGCAAAAAAGCAAATGTCACGTGCCAGTCTCAGTGGCCGTGCATCCTACGGAGCGGGCCTGCAGCCGCTCGATTGCTGGGATCGCGGGTTTGAAGCCCGCTGAGGGCATAAATGTTTTTTTGTGTTTATTGTGTGTTATGTGTGTATCGGTCTCTGCGATGAGCTGATCACTCTTCCAGAGGAGTCCTACCGGGTGTGTAGTGTAGGAACCTCAGCAATGAGGCGACCTAGGCCCGAATTGGGCTGTAGGGCCACAGAAATAAGAACGGCAAAGTAAATATAGGCGCCCGTACTGTACCTCTTCTATCCAAACACTTAAGAGATTGAAAGATACATAACTACATTTTCGTCTGTTGCTCCACGCCTCGGTGAGTTGGAAACGTCATGTTCCGATCTACAGAAGGAAGGTAATTAGGCCGGTGGGCCTGATGTGTTTGGGAGTGAGACAAGGGCACTGTGGAAAAGGAGAACCTTTAGCCTATAAGGTTAATTCATAGGCTACCTAACATAGGAGTACAAAAATTTTCTAAAAACATAGGCGCCACCTTAAAATTGTAGATTCATGGGGCGTGACATGAAGAAAGTTCCATAAAGAGGGCCCAAAAATATTAGCAACCACACGCATAACTTGCGAGGGGGGGGGCCAAGAAGGCAAATGCGCCCCCCTCCCCCAGATATTCTTTCAACCTAGAAATTTTTCTGTTACTGAATTGAATAATGGCAAATAAGAAACACAGAGAACAAAAGAAAATGAAAAACTGGCGTCTTATGGGACCAGTTTTCCCCTCTTTCAAATTTGACTGCTTTGTAAAATAAAGTTCGTAATACCCATGGTCAGCTTTCCCCCCCCCCCCCCCCGCCGCCCGTGTTATTAGCCAAGTTACGCTTATGTGTCCCCTTCCTCATAAAATACTGCCGCCTGTGTGTTCAGCCAGTGTTCCACCTTTGATTCCAGCTCCTCGCCGTCCGTAAAGTTCTGCGATGCCAGGAAAGCTGGAGGCGCAAGTGGAAGTCGCTTGGGGCCAGGTGCTAAGGAAGCACACGTGGTGCCCGTGTGAACAAGACTTAACTGACTCACAAAACAGAGACAGCAAAGGAAGTAAATATAATCCCAGCCTCGGAAAAATACAGCAACAAAACAGAAACTGAATACAAGATGTAAATAGAATGCTCCCTAGCACATTACCCAGGGTAATGAAAAATTACACACCAAAAGGCAGGAGGAACTAGAGAAAACCCCTGAAGAGACTTCTGGATGAGCGAGACTGGAACGGGTCAAGAAGTGACCCAACTCCATGACAGCTACATGATGATGATGATGATGATGATGATGATGATGATGATGATGATGATAAGTACTGTACTACTGATGAACGCATGCTGCATGATAGTGAAGCTTCCGGTTCCCACAAAATTTCAGAGAATCTAACTGAGAGACCGTCATGTTTCCAAAAAAGGATTCTGCTTTACTGAGTTATTCATCAGAGTAACAGAAAGTATTTTTCAAACTTTTTTCTTTTGGTGGTGAAGGGCCCCGCAGCAGACGCTACGGACGCACCGCAGTCTGGACACTTATTGTGCAACACTGTGATGGAGATGATTACTTGTTTTCCTCATTTTTTCCGGCTAAGGAAGCACCGGTGGGATGGATTTGACATGGCAAAACCGAAGTACTCCAGAAGAAACCCGTCCTAGTGCCACACTGTCCACCACAAAATCCCACATGGACTGACCCGGGATCGAACCCGGGCCTCCACGGTGATAGGCCGGCGACTAACCGCCTGAGCCACGGCACGGCTTTTGAACATAAGTCACTTTCGGATATTATGTCCGTAGGCCATTCATTTTGTTGCCCAATCCATTTCTCTACCGAAGCCACAACAATATCTTGCGCGAGGACTGAACATACACCGTTCTTGTCCCCGACGCCACGTGCCATCTTTAATAACACCTCTCGTTCCACCTACTATTATATCGCAACTATGCACACAGCAGTAGGAGCTTCCGCTTTTCTATCGCTAGATGGGGCAATTATCGAGTCGTTGAGGGAAATTAAATGGCCGCCATTAAGGCAAGCGGTGAATTTCTGTTCTTATTTAAGTATGGAATTGTCGCAGTATAGGGAATGCATATAAAGGCTGAGGACGGCGAGAAGTGAGGGGCGATTTTATGAGGCTGTTTAGGAACCCGGGAAATACGGCGCAGGCCTTCGCAAGTATGATATTAGTATCATCATCAGTGAGGTACTGGCTGCAGAACTCCACTAACTACGAAAAAATAACGTTGTAAAGAAAACAGAAGGTTGTCTGTTGGTCACACAAGTATGTAACAAGTTAACCCTTTAAAGACGAAGCGTATCTGTTTTATATAAGGACTCAGCACGTACCGCGCTGTAAACACTCTCCACTTCGGTTATAAAAACCAGTCTCTTAATGTTTTATAAGGCAAAAGTTGCTGTTTGTTCTGAGATCCGTACAAAACACATAAACGCAATGTGGGCACCACGTAGAATTTTTTAATGTTAAACCTGGCGGTACGTAAAGTTACCGCTAGGCTTTAAAAGGGTAATATAACGAAGAAGAAGCGCAATATTACAAGCTTAAAGGGAAGTAAAGAACATGGAACAATGTCAGGCAGTAACCTCGTGGAACAGCCCTTCTTGAGAAGCTAATACAAAAGCAGCTAGCCAAGAAATTCCGCATTTTGTGCAACGCAAATTTCATTACCGTGTTCACACTAAGGGAGGAACAAAGACTGAGGGTGTTCGAGAATAGGGTGCTGAGGGGGATATTTGGGCCTAAGAGGGACGAGGCGACAGGGGAGTGGAGAAGACTACATAACGAGGAGCTTAATGACCTGTACTCATCACCAAATACTATTCGGGTAATCAAATCGAGAAGAATGAGATGGGCGGGGCACGTAGCACGTATGGGGGAAAATAGATGTGCATACAGGATCTTGGTGGGGAGACCTGAGGGAAGGCGACCACTTGGGAGATCCAGGCGTAGATGGGAGGAAAATATTAAAATGGATCTTCAAGAAGTGGGATGGGGGCATGGACTGGATTGAGCTGGCTCAGGATAGGGACAGGTGGCGGGTTCTTGTGAATGCGGTAATGAACGTCCGGGTTCCATAAAATGCGGGGAATTTCTTGACTAGCTGAGAAACTGTTAGCTTCTCAAGAAGGCCTCTGCTGCATGCAGTCAGTTAGTTACTTAGTATTTACTTCGTTCGTTCGTTCGTTCGTTAGTTAGTTAGTTTGTTTGTTTGTTTGTTTGTTTGTTTGTTTGTTTGTTAGCTAGTTAGTTAGTTAGTCAGTCAGTCGGTCAGTCAGTTAGTTCACAATGGCCCGCCACTCCTCCCTATCCTGAGCCATATTAATCCACTCCAAGCTCTCTTCCTACTTCTTTAAAGTTTACATCTCCAGTATCCCTCTACCTACACCTAGATGTTCAAAGTTTTCTAATTCCTTCAGGTTTCCTCACCAAAATCCTGCATGTATTTCTTTTCTTAACCACTCGTGTCACTCGCTCTGTCAAATTCCTCCCCCTTGACTGTATGACCTGAATGTATGGCCACAAGTAAAGATCACGAGTATCCGCCCTATGCCCTTTTTTCCACCCTCCTGCCCCTCCCCCAATCCTACGCTCAAATATCTCACTTGGAGCGCTTCAACGTCATTCAGTCTCTCGATATACCAAACCAAGTTTCACACTCATACAAAACAAAAGACACAAGTACGCCTGTAACAATTTTGTGTTTCAATCCTTATTCTGCACAGAGCAAAGGGGACGGCAAAAAATTCCGAAAGTAAAGGTGACAAACATTCCAAAAATTAATTTTCTCTTAATTCTCCTTGCATGTAATTTATTTCTGTGAGTGATATTTACAAATATTTGAAATCTCACAGGCTCTCAAATGGCTTAATTAGCCGCGTTAAACCTACTGCTTAAAACAAAATGTTCAGAATTCGTTTTACCATCCGAACTCACAGATGGTAAAGGTAAAGGTTCATCCTATAACAGGCCCTGAGGGCCCAAGAAGGGGAGTAGAGGTATAGCTCTACCCGTTCGTGAGTCTCGGCACGAGGAGGGGATGGGGTGGTTAGCCCCACGCCCCGGCCGCTTTACCCCCGGGAAAGAGACCCGGTACCCATTGTACAGGAGGCTTGGTGGGCCCCAGGGCCGGTCTGGACGGCTGCGGAAAATCTCGCCTCAACCGGGATTCGATCCCCGGACCGTCCAGCCCGTAGCGAGTTGCTATACCGACTGAGCTATCGCGGCCCACTCACAGATGGTACAGCAGTATTTTGTATTACGTAAATAATCTATTAGTGAAGAAATAAAGTGTTTTTGTAAGCTTATAGTAAGGGGCATTAGGTCTATACCTCAGGTGTTTATAAACTGTCAAAATTATAAGCAAAAAATTTTTGTCATTTTTATCAATTTGTTACGCAGTTATTTAGCTAAATCTTTCTGCTGTTTGTGTCAAACACGGGGAGTGCGATTATTCTATTCATTGTCCACCGCCTTTAATTTTTCGAGAAACTTTGTCTATGCCTCTTTGTGTATACACCTAGGTATGTAATCTACAACGTGAGTTCAATTAGAGGAAATATCTGAAAAACTTACAGATAAACAGCAATGCAAACAACGTAAAAAGGTAAAGGTAAAGCAGTCCCATTACAGGCCTGGACAGGCCCCGAGGATTCCAGAAGTTTAAGGGTCCCAGAATTTCAAGAAAATCGGTAAATGGAAGTGGTAAAGTTGTGAGCCCTACGCACCGGCCGCCTTTACCCCCCAGGAAATATTCCTAGTACTCATTTCCCTCAGAGGCTGAGTCGACTCCGGGACCATAGTACGGCCGGAGGGATTGTGTCAATGAAAACTTCCAATGACACCAACGGGATTCGAACCCGCGACCTAATTTAACTATGTAAATTATAAAACATTTCTTGCCAGGTTCTTCTAACCACAGCGTATTACAAGTTAGAAACAAAGCTGCCAGTAGAAACAATTGTCCACTGCCGCGCCACACGTGAAACCTATCCCAATTCACTTTCAGTACCCAATCGTGCATTCTACATGTGCCACAGTGCAGCACTGGGGAACGCTGTCAGATAATAAAGCCAGTTTGAGATAAGTATGTCTCTCCCCCTCTTGGCCGATATAAGGGCGCGTCTCCAAGCAACGACTAATGTAAGCTGATACAGCTTTCTTCACTAGATAGCAGCATTTCAGTATGCTATGTAGTAATCCTGAATGCATGTATAATAGAGTTTAAATTTTATTTGTTGTAATAATGTCTGCCAGAATGGTTAGGGAACTGAAGGACGTTAATTCAGACGCACGCTGCTAAGTCCGTGTAAAGCAGCTATCACTCTAATGGGCGCCACTTAATGACCACCGGGTGTTGCTGCAGGTTGCTGTTTTCTTTGCATTATATTAGATAGAGCCGATCCCAGTGGCCGCGCGGTCTAAGGCGTAGGTCTGCGGCCGAGCGCTTGCTGGGATCGTGGGTTCGAATCCCAACGGGGGCATGGGTGTTTGTCTCTTGTAGAGTGTTTGTGTTGTCAGGTACAGGTCTTTGCGACGGGCCGATCCCCCGTCCAGAGGAGTCCTACCGACTGCGGTGTGTGTCTGCGTGTGATCAAGTGAAAATAAACAGCCTCGACACTTACTGTGAGTAGGTAGAAGGGGTAAGGACTACAAACGAACGAAACATTAGATAGAATATAGTCGGTTTCAAACAAGACGGCCATTTTATTATCGCCTTTTTCTTGAGGCTTCCATCCAGGATTTAAACTTTTAACGCCTAGCGGTAACTTTACGTACCACCAGGTTTAACATTAAAAAATTCTACGTGGTGCCCACATTGCGTTTATGTGTTTTGTACGGATCTCAGAACAAACAGCAACTTTTGCCTTATAAAACATTAAGAGACTGGTTTTTATAACCGAAGTGGAGAGTGTTTACAGCGCGGTACGCACTGAGTCCTTATATAAAACAGATACGCTTCGTCTTTAAAG
>BLKM01000697.1:110405-124700 GCA_013340265.1 Coptotermes formosanus
TTATAAACTTTTCGCTTCTAACTATGGCCCCTGCCCCATGGCGTTCGTTCCCTTCGGGCCAACCCCCCCTCCCCCCCCCCCAGAAAAGAAAATTCTGTGTGCGATTATGCCAGGAATCGAAAAACGTAATTTGAGGTTAGATGCATTATTGTATATGTCTACTTCCGTTTGTTTGGTGTGGAAGCTTGCCTCAGACAATGCACAAACCACTAAGAGTGAAGTCACAAAATTATCCCCACTGATTCGTCTGAATCCCAGTTGTCGCGCGGTCTAAGGCGTAGGTCTGCGGCCGAGCGCTTGCTGGAATAGTTGGTTCGAATCCCACCGGGGGCATGGATGTTTGTCTCTTGCACAGTGTTTGTGTTGTCAGGTAGAGGTCTCTGTGACGGGCCGATCCCTCGTCCAGAGGAGTCCTGCCAACTGTGGCGTGTGTCCGAGTGTGATCAAGTGAAAATAAACAATCTCGACACCTACTGTGAACAAGTAGGTAGAAGAGGGAAGGACTACGAAACGAAAAACGATTTGTCTGAATCACTGTCGTTTCCTGCTGCTCATTTAGCCTGAATCACAATTCATTAGTGCTGACGACAGCAAGGCAAAATTGTTCGCATTCACCAGACAGGACACTCACGGGCGAACACATGTCAGTGCTAATGAAGTCATGTCTGTGGGGTAGACTTAACCATGACTATTCGTTAGCGTGCCATGTCGCAGATACCCTCTTCTCTGTTGCAGATACATTCCACTAAGCGTCGCAAATTATGCTCTTGGGAAATATTTTTGCCTGTTAACTTATCTGAGCGTGGCGCGTCTGTTGCGGTGAGTTCTGATTGGTTCATGATGTACATAGGGCCCCGCCTAGGAAAGGCGTGGTTTATCTGATATCGGATTGGTTGATGCATGTTGTGGTAGTGGGGGGAGAAACTGACATTGAATGAGTTGGAGGCGTGACCGTTCTCAGATGAGATGCGGGGATCCCAGTTCCTCCGTAACTTGTCACTTGAAGCCATATGTGAAAGTGGGTGAGACGCAAAAGCGACGTCTTTTGTTACGTACTTTTTTTCTGTTGCTTCGTAAACTGTTTTGTCTTTTTGCTTTTTTTTTTTTTGTTTTGTTTTCTCCCTCTCTTGGCAATGTGTTGTCTGACATAAGAAAAGTTTCAGTGTAACCCAGCAGGAAAGGTGGTGCAAACAAAGAGAAAAACCGTGCGGGAAATCAAAGTGAAATGCATTTTTGTTACATGTGTGTCGCAGAGAGTGAGGTTAGGCAAACTTGGTGCGTTGCAGCGGGTGCATTTCTTCTACACATGATCCTTTTTTTTTCTGTTGCAGTGATTTAAAATTCGTCTTTTCAGTATCACCAACGTTACAGTGCAATCTTAATAAACGTACATTTTAAGGTGAAATACACGTACAGTCATTTACGTACGTATAAGAGGAAAAAAAAATGTGCTGATATTTAACTAGTTGATTATACCAGTCATCAAAAATGATTATTCCATTTTCTAAGACCTAGTGCATACTTCGTAATCACAGTTTTTCACGGTGGCTGTTTCACCTAGAGTGAACCAAGTATCAAAGCATGTCACTAACGTGTTTGTTTCTGTAACGAAGTTTTAAACGGCATGTAACTTATAAATTACTGTGAAACCCAGTGCCTGCAGAGTTCATAAATATACCAAAAATAAGTGCACAAAATAACCATGACCCAAGCAATGAGTGCACGGAGTTGTGCTGCGTTAACTTCTTCACCTTCAGCAGTCACAATGACACAGTCTTGCACAAGCAACAGGGCGCTGGCAGCCCCAGTGTTTCTAAAGCACAAAATATCTTTCAGTGTAGATTCGTTACTGGCAACTTGCACCAGCTCAAACACAGTAAACGGTACCAAATTGAATAATTCTACAAACACTAGTCCTAAAGACACCGACGTCAACAGTAAACAGCAAACAAGACAATTTGTGGAAGGTGAAACTGAAGTGTTGAATTTAAACACTAAACCTCTTTTAAAAAGTGGCCGAAGTACTTTAACGCAAACTTTACCTCCTGAAACGGGGTCAAGTAACTCACAATTGCATACTGACACTGTTGACATCTCTACAAACGGTGATGCTACAAGACAGTGTGAAGATGAGTGTAATGAGGACTTTGAAGACGAGGAACTTGATGTTGATTGCGAAGAAAGCGATGGGAGAGGAAGAAAACAGGCATACGACAATCAGCAGCAGTATTTCGACTCGAGGATCAACGACGATTCCAGCGGTACTAGAACATCGAGTCCGTCAGCTGTTAGAGACACAGAGGATGTGTCTCCACCTGTTATCCCCAAACCCTTACATCACCCCGGCGTGGCGCTGGGAGGCCCCCACCAGCCTGCGGGAGCTACCGGACCTCCCTGCTGGGCCTTCCCGCCTGGTCTCGCTTCGCAGTTCGCCTGGGTGCCAGCCTACAGACCCGCCTCTGCCAGTGAGTAGCGTCAAAAAAAAAATATGGGGTCTGACAACCAAATAACTGGACCATGGGCGCACTCAAGGAGGGGGGGGGGGGGGGTCTGCCGGCCCTCGAACACCAAAAAATCGAAATTAAAAAAAACACAGATTTTGTAGATACGATTCTATAAAACCGTTTACATGATTTCCCCTTCAGCCGAAATCAGCCACTGAAATCGACTGATGACTAGTGCATTAGAGTTCTGAATAATAAATTAATAAAATTAAAAAACAAGACGATAGGACAATGTGGTTACGTCTTGGAACACGTAGTTATATTCGTATGTATATAAATTCAGTTGCAAACAGTGTTATGTTACAGTTATGCTTATGACATGACTTTTATAACATAATTTTTAAAATCAAACATCACTTACATAGCCTCAGAGGCAGCCCCCGCGCACCTCAACCGGACTGACACTGCCCCAGTTCCTAACAGTGTGGTCATATTCATAATACGCTTCCTTTTCTTTTGTCTACAGACACTCATTTCCTGCCTCGAAATTTCGCTGAAAATATTTTTCAAAATTTGTTTCAAATTTCGCATTCCTCTACTTATGGTATAGATCCTGTCGAGTGGACTGAACGTAGATCTCTTCAAGATCATTTTAACTTCGCGAACGTGGAAACGATACGTGACGCTATCAAGTCATTGGGTGTTCTGGGGAGAGTATTCTATCTGCTTCTTGGCTAAAAACCTCTTTGTACCTAGAACGGCATACATTGTTGCTGTGACGCAAAATAAACTCATCCAACTCAAAATTTGGTCCCTTTAGCTTCGTTATAAAAATTTAAAACATATAGACCTAAGGGCTGATTAACCCTTTAAAGACGAAGCATATCTGTTTTATATAAGGACTCAGTGCGTACCGCGCTGTAAACACTCTCCACTTCGGTTATAAAAACCAATCTGTTAATGTTTTATAAGGCAAAAGTTGCTGTTTGCTCTGAGATCCGTACAAAACACATAAACGCAATGTGGGCACCACGTAGAATTTTTTAATGTTAAACCTGGTGGTACGTAAAGTTACCGCTAGGCTTTAAAAGGTTAATATGCTGGTGTTCTAAAGGTAACGGCATTTCTTACATTACAGTTCGTCAGTATCATTCTGACCTGCAGTTCCAACATTCATAACAATCAGCCCCAGAAACTAAAATTTTCCATTGCACACCCCGGAAATTTTCCTGTACTTCATACTGGGACAGTCAGTTTTCCTAACAAGTGCCTGTCGTTTTTCAAAATACATATTCGGAGAGTTCAACTATAAAGCCTCTGCAAATTCTTCTCTACGTTCTCTGACAAAACAACTTGCTATAGACTCATAACACGTACTGCAAAGAGGAAGAAACATAAACCCCAGTACTACACAACACAGGACTGCTGAATCATGTAGTCACGTGATCCAATACTGCCAACTCACTAATGTTGTTACAGGCCTATGCCCTTTAACCGGCCAAATCTCTTAGTCAGCAAAAATGACTTCCACTCACCGGAATATTATGTATGGTGACACAGGACACATCAGTGTGGGCCTAGTGACGAGTTTGTAACACAAATGGCAAGACAGTCACAATACGTTTATTAACACTGCTCATACTAACATTTTTCTACATATAAGGTTTATCTGCTGAAACATTTAAGGTCAATTGTGTCCTGCACGTAATACATTGTCACCGCAATGCCTAATTGGCGTTACAGTCACTTGTCACCCGACTGGCATGTATAAAGTCCGGAAAGAAAGGTTTCGTGTTCTCAGTATGGGGTAGCATCAAAACTTCTGTGTTCCCAACTCGAAAAACAGATCATCATCATCATCATCATCATCATCATCATCATGATGTACCTGTCACCGATTTGGGCCACTTCTTGACCCGTTCCGGTTTCACTAATTCACAAGTCTCTTTAGTGGTCTTACCTGGTTCCTTCTACGTTTTGGTGTGTAGTTTTTTTATTACCCTGGGTAATCTGTTACAGGGCATTCTATTTACATGTTGCACCCAATTCCTCTTGTAGTCCTGCATTTTTCCAAAATTGGGGTTATATGTGTCCCCAGTGCCTGCTATGTTATGTAGTATTCCTGTGTTTATACCGGATTTGGCAAGGCAGTAAGGTCACTGATCATTAGCGAAGTGTGGCAGAAGCAATCTGCACGAGAGTACTGTCATAAACATACACCAACGCTTGCAATCCAGGAAGTGTCAACATACTTGACGTCTGACCCCTCCCTATAAACGCAGCCCAAGAAAGAAAGCGTCAGACTTAACTAATTCAAAAACACCGATCCAGTGCGCCAATGTCCGTTATAAGCACCAATACTGTTTTACCCTTATTTGTAACAAATGTTCAAGCAAGTTATACAGATACTAATTTACCTGTCTTTCGAGCAAAACTGTGATCTGTTGTTGAACAACGGATCATCGGTTACAGTCCACAAAAATATCGGTTCCGTTACTTGTCACACCCTGTATCTTAGCCCACTGTATTAACCTTTCAAAGCCTAGCGGTAACTTTACATACGACCAGGTTTAACATCAAAAAATTCTACGTGGTGCCCACATTGCGTTTATGTGTTTTGTACGGATCTCAGAACAAACAGCAACTTTTGCGTTATACATCATCAACTGATTGGGTTTTGTAAGCGCGAGGGACAGTGTTTACAGCGCGGTTCGCACTGAGTCCCTATATGAAAGAGATAAGCTGCGTCTTTAAAGGGTTAATACTGCATTCCCATACTGTGAATGACAAAACGATGCATACTAACGGCCAAATTTTATTCAGTTTATACTATATAAAATTTTTACTATGCCTTCACTATTATTATTATTATTTAGTTTCATCGCTTCGCCCATTAGTCCTAGTAGCATTACGAATAATAATAGCAGGAAGATGAAGCACAGAGCCGCTTTATCCTTTTACACATGCATACAGTCTCCAAAACGCTGTACACCTGGATGCATTACAAAACAAATGTCTGCATCTTAACTGATTGACCTTTTTACATCTTGTTGTTGTGTATATGGATTGATAGCTTAGTTATGTGAAGTAACCCAGTACTTTAATGTGAATCCCTGATGATAATCCCATAAGGGATCGAAGCCTATAGGAGTGCTGAACAAGATACTATGGTACAAAATATCTCGACAGAAAAAGGTGCATTTGGTGGACTGAATATTGTGATTCAATTCCTCTCTTATTTCAAAATCATTAGTCACTCAACGAATAAACTACAAATGTTGTGACGCATCTCTAACGCCTCTTGATCATCAACTGTAAAGAAAATGATTAAAAATTGGGCTCATTTTCATGTAGCTCTGAAACCATATTTCGAATGATATTTTCTATGTTGTCAAAAAGACTAATTATTTTTATAGAATTTAACTTTTCTGGATACGCTACTTGAAACAGTTCATAGATGCAGGATCTAATCAGCTCACTGTATGCGAATTGTTTCCTGCCATGGGCATTACTTGTGCCACTCCAAAACAAGCTCTCTTTGCACCCTCATTTTTTTTTCATTTATTTTCTACCAATGCAAAAATATCCTTTGTGACAAGTGCGTGTTTCACTGCTGACAATTCATCAGTACGAAGCGTTTTCGACAAACGTTTACCCTTACAGTGTTGTGGAATGTTGCAGTCTTTCACTTCACAAATGGAATTCCAAAGCAGTCTTGCCAACTCATTTGGCGCAGTTGGTTGAGGCACTGCGCTACAAACCGGAAGGTCGCAGGTTCGATTCCCGATGGTGTCATTGGCATAATCCTGTCGGCCGCACTATGGCCCTGGGGTCGACTCAGCTTCTAACAGAAATGAGTACCAGGAATATTTCCTGGGGGGTAAACGCGGCCGATGCGTAGGGCTGACAACCTTACCACCTTCAAGTGCCGATTGTCTAAGAAATCTGGGGGCTTCGACCTCCTGGAACCCTAAGGGCCTGTCCAGGCCTGTAATGGGACAGCTTTACCTTTACCTTACTCATTATATCAATATTTGGTGTGTTGAATTTCCATCCCACACAAATAGAATGTTTCCTACATTTTATCAAAAACGAGTTCAGATAAGATGACACGAAGGATGGAGAATCCTCACATATCCAGAATTTATTACCCATGATTCAAATATCTTGAAGGGACAAATTCTGAGTGACTGGCAGGATCCGGCTGTGGGTCGTAATTTGAACAGCTTTCAAAGGAGAAACTAAACATTTTTTAAGTAAAAATGAATACTTGTAAGAATTCGAATAATGGAACTCAATCAACATATTAGAATGTGCTGTTCTTAAGATGAAACAAACAGTTCAAACACCAACCAACACTCAATGGGGCCACCAACAAGCAGAAAAACGGACATGTGAGCAAACAAAATGTAATAAACCTACGTGCATCCATCGTCATGCAATTACTTGTCTCGTCGAATGAAACAGTTAAGCTGACAGTTCTTCAAACATATAAATCAGCAGATTCATCTAATTCCTAACAGACGGGTACCATAATTACAGCGTAACTTAAAGATGCTTAAAAACAAATCACGATATCCCCATTTATAGATAGGTTCTTTAAACAACAAACCTTACTAAAAAGGCAATTGAAACGTAAAGCATTAACCAAATACCACACTCCTGTCATTTGTGACAATTCTTTCGTTAAAATATGAACTTCGTACAACATAGCTTAAGGTAGATAAATTAACTCCTTCAACTTCAGATCTGGTTCAGTATAATTACGCTCATTATTACAAAACACTAATTAGAACAAGAACATAATACATTTAATAGCATAATAACCTGAAATAAGAAAAAAAATAAATTAGCTACATTATATTGCGAAATTTTTGCACGTCTCCCGACGTGCACATCTATTATCCACTGTCAATTAAATCCGTTCTTGATACCCATAACATATGATTGATCTAAACTTGGAGATACAGGCTGATCTACTTTTTAATGGTGCTGGCAATTAACTCGCCCGCTGCCCCATCTGTCGGTACTGCTACTGAATTACGCCAAATGGCATGACGGGTCGAACATGTTTCATTTCCACATCGTTTGTTAGAAATGGCTGAGACATCCATCATGTTTTCCTGCACGTTCCTTCGTGTTACAAGCAATCCATTTACTGCAAATAATATAAAATCGCTCCAACTCCACATACAGCATCAGCGCCCAGTCGTAATTGGCACTATACAGGGAGCTCTTTTTTGCTATGAACTCATTTTGTGATTAAATACCAATTACGCATATAAATCGTTCTGAAAATTCACATACAATAATTTTTTATTCTGTTAATTTAATTTGGTTTATCGACAAATTAGGTATGTTGTTCCTGGGCTAAAATTACTTACGTGTTGACTTAGAGAAGTAGATGTGTGTGTGTGTGTGTGTGTGTGTGTGTGTGTGTGTGTGTGTGTGAGGAACACTTTTTTTTGCCGGATTCTTTCACAATTTTTATGTTGAATATCCCAGTTGGCGTGTGTATACAAGATATATATTTCAGTACCTCAGAGAAAAAATCAGACACAACCAACACTTTTCTTTGCTTTATTAAAAATTATCGGGCCACCACGTTTCGGCTTATATAGCCATCATCGGGGTCTATAAAAACATGAACTAAGAAACTCTACGTCACATGAAGGGAAAGGCCTTTCTCTTTGACACAGCGACATGATGTTACACAAAATAAAATGTTTTGTATGTAAGTTATTTAAGATGATAAAAATACATAAAATAGAGTAAAAGATGCGTATAAAATGTGAAAACATATGATACGCGTCAACCGTAAGAAATATAATATGTTGGGCGGTATTAACAGCGTTAACAGCAGATTCTTTTATGATATACCTAACAATTTAATATGCCCAATAAAACATAGAAATTTGTCACTGGACAAGTCACACTGAAATTTATAAGTCATGTCCATTTAGCATACGAGCTAACAGTTTAGGCATAATAGCACATTACTCTCCACAGTACATCTATCTAAACCAGCAGTTCTCAAACCTTCCGGCACCGCCGGTCCCTTACGCTTTCTCACTCATCCTGCAGGCCCCCAACAAAAATTATCCAAAATCGCGGAACGCCTAAGCATAAAGCGTGCTAACATTTAAAATTTCAATATATGAATATATTTTTTCTCCATGGTGCAACAGTCCCCAGTGGGCCAGGGACTCCTCAGTATCGATGCTTCACGATCACACTCAGACACACCACACTCAGTAGGACCCCTCTGGACGAGTGATCAGCCTGTCGCAGAGACCTCTACCTGACAACACACAACAGTCTCAAGAGACAGAGATCGATGCTCCCGGCTGGGATACAAACCCGCGATCCCAAAAAGCGAGCGGCCGCAAACCACATCTTAGACAGCGCGGCCACTGGGATCGGCTAAGAATACGCCTATATACAAATAAGAAACATCTGTACGAGAACTTCATTGACTCAATGTAAAAATTAATTAAAACTATACTTTTCGTAACCCCATTGACAATAAAATTAACCTTTTAAAGCCTAGCGGTAACTTTACATACCACCAGGTTTAACATTAAAAAATTCTACGTGGTGCCCACATTGCGTTTATGTGTTTTGTACGGATCTCAGAACAAACAGCAACTTTTGCCTTATAAAACATTAAGAGACTGGTTTCTATAACCGAAGTGGAGAGTGTTTACAGCGCGGTACGCACTGAGTCCTTATATAAAACAGATACGCTTCGTCTTTAAGGGGTTAATTTAGGAAGAACAATTCGTGCTGTACTGACCAGAATCTACTCAACTCGGTAACCCCGGTTCATATAAAGTGTTACAGCATTATTTCAGTTGAACATATTTTGTAAAATATTTAAACCATTCAATGTAATAAATTTTAAAAGTTACAATATGAAGACAAAAATAATGTCGCGCAGGCCTAGCGTTCCGCGGATTAACCATTTGTCTACATAAGACACAGGAAGTCTTGAGGCGACAGTTTGAAATTCTAGTGTGATGGTTAAATACTCAGTTGAGTGCATAAAAACATGTACACAGCGTTCAGGTGCATGCTAATATATCGGCCTATTAGACAGATTTCAAGCGTTATTGTATAAGGCAGATGTGAACAAATTTTCCAAAAATCTAGGAACCACCTCAGATTCCTACGCACCATAAGGGTGATGTCAAACAAATCACGTACTGAGGACCCCACATATATAGGGCGCCATCGTACAATCTTAGTCGCCAGAGCGACCTGATTCCTGGGGATTTTTGCACCCTTGGCATAAAATTTATTATTCTCGTATAACGGCAGATCCCGGTGGCCGCGCGCTCTCAAGCATGAGTCTCCACCTTGCTGGGATTGCGGGTTCGAATTCCGCCGGTGGCATGAATGTGTGTCTGTTGTGTGTGTGTTGTGTGTTGTCAGGTATAGGTGTCTGCGTCGGGCTGCTCACTCGTCCAGAGGACTCCTACCGAGTGTGATGTGTCTGAGTGCGATCGTGAAGCCTCGACAGTGAGGAGGCCCTGGCCCACTGGGGGCTGTTGCGCCATGGAATAATCGTTTACGTGCCTTAGAACAATACAATGTTATGCTTGGTGCAGGGATATCGTAGTCTCTAGAATGACAGGCTATGGGCTGGACGACCCAGAAACCGTGGTTCGATCCTCGACAAAGGCAAGACAGTTTGCTCTTCTCCATGGCATTCAGACCGCCTCCGGTGTCCAACCAGCACCCTATACAATACTTATCGGGGTTCGTTCCCAGGAGCAAAGCGGTCGATCAATGAATTTGACCACTCACCTTCATCTAATACCGAAGTGAAGAATGAGTGGATGCATAACTCCATTCCTCTATGTCTTCGTGGCATGCACAGGAATTAAATACACCGTTTTACATAATTTCTGTTGTTATTAACGCACAATTAAGGCCGCGCCATGGCTCAGGCGGCTAGCTGCCGGCCTCCCAACGCGTAGGCCCGGGTTCGATCCCGGGTCAGTCCATGTGGGATTTGTGGTGGACAAAGTGGCACTGGGACAGGTTTTTCTCCGAGTACTTCGGTTTTACCCTGTCAGTTTCATTCCACCGGTGCTCTATTACTAGGAAAAGGACAAAAAGTCACAATTTTGTACAGGTACACAGAGTTTAACAACAAATCACATCTTTGCTTGATCCACTCTTGCCCACATATATCACCTCCAGGTTTACTTTTTAACATGTCTTACAGCCATGGCTCTTTTATTTCTCACATAAGAACTCAACAAACACAAGTTGTGATCGTGTAGAAACTGAAAATGAATGCACTATATCCTGTCTGAACAACTTCTCAAAACAGCATTAATGATTTCCAGAAGTGGGCTGTTACTTCTTTTACAGTAAAAACATGAGGATAAAAACCAGAGATCATTAAGGACTACTAAAACGCGAACGAACCTTTCTCTCGACTTCACTAATAATCAGGATTGTTTGCTTTCGTTACAGAGCGGGTTGCTGACTTGTTTAGTGAAATGTGAGAAATTGACGACGGCTTGCGAGTTGCTCCGTTGCTGAACGTAATTTACGTCGTAACCAATTCTTCAAATGGGTTATATACACTGCTGTAGCCATACAGGAAGCCGAAACAGATGGAAATGTGATAATATAACATTTCAAACAGCAGGCTTCACGAAGAAACTAGTCTGAAACCCAGTCTTTCATTTATTTTAAGTCTGTATATTCCCTGCATTGTTATGATGAATTATATACAATTTATTGTACCAACTAAATGCATATAATGTTCATATATACAGGGTATACACAAAAGAATGGTGGGGTTTCAAAAGTTAACAAGAAATTTATTTCTCACCTTACACGGGCACAACGTACACCGTCAGCAGCGGCAACTGTCCAAGTTTCTCATGCGTTAAACACAGTCCTTCAATGTGTGCACCCTGGGTCACACGACACACATCCACACGGTAATCAAATTCATCCCAGACTCGGTGTAGCATGTCCGCTGTAATGGTCTGCAGTGCATGCGTTATCCGATCACGAAGTTCCTTGAGGGACATGGGCAATGGTGGTACGTAAACGCTGTCTTTAACGAACTCCCAAAGAAAGAAATCGCATGGTGTTAGATCCGGTGAACGGGGTGGCCAAGGGAGAAGGTGGTTGTCTCCTGTTGCAGCACGTCCGATCCAGCGCTGTTGAAAAACACGATTGAGAAGCACTCGTAACGCATGAGAAACTTGGACAGTTGCCGCTGCTGACGGTGTACGTTGTTCCCGTGTAAGGTGAGAAATAAATTTCTTGTTAACTTTTGAAACCGCACCATTCTTTTGTGTAAACCCTGCATTATATGTCGGAGCGATACATGTAATATATACGAACATCATGTGGGTTTAGGTGGTACAATAAATTGACTATAACTCTGTTTCATGTTTAGCATCACGCAAAGAAATCCAAACGACTTAAATAACTACAGTACAGAGGGACGACCGGAGTAATGGCAAAGGTAAAGCAATCCTATTACAGGCCTGGACAGGCCCTAAGGGTTCCAGGAGGTTTGAGACTCCCAGATATAAAGACAGTCCCCACATGAAGGTGGTAAGGTTGTCAGCCCTACGCACCGGCAGCCTTTACTCCCAGGAAATATTCCTGGTAATCATTTATGTTACACGCTGAGTCGACCCCACAATAAAAATGAAAAATTCCAACGATACTATCGGGAATCGAACCCGCGATCTTCCGGCATGAAGCGCAGTGCCTCAACCAACTGCGCCACCGCATGCCCCCTACCGTAATAATGCCCGATTCTAATTATACATTAAGACTAAAGGATCTCGAAAATACGTTTGGATTAATTATTTTCCTGCGTCATACAAAGAAATTTTCTTTAACAGATCTATTTTTCCAGTGATTAATTATTTTATTGTATTTTAGAAAATAGTCTCCTATAGGGCGCTGTTTTTCAACAAGGGCTCCGCAGAGCATCGTTAGGGGTTCCGCAAGAAATCGTGGAATAAACACATAAACATTTTTGAAATTCCCCAAAACTTCCCATATCCTTCTAAATATAACGGTAATTTTTGTCAGGCTGTTGGCAATACTGGAATAATCTCCGCGTGCTACCAACTGCCTCTTTCTTTTCTGGCCAGTAACGTTTACACACGCACTGATTCCTCGGGATATGGAAGATTATTTCAGGGGTTCATCCATGTGAAAAAAGGTTGGGAAACACTGGTCTGGGGTAACGTTGGGCCACATTTGGGGTACGAGGGCAAAACCAAGAGAAAAATGTTTGCGTGTCACATTATAAACGATACCTACATTTATTAATCTTTTAATTATTAATATTAATATCCTATCCAAGAAAGTGGCACTAGTCCTAAAACATGCATTCGGAAAACAGTTGCAAATCTGAAACACGTTACGTTCTACATGATCTACCCAAATATTTTCACGCTTTCTTCAGTTTCCTTCGGCCAGGGTGTCAGATTTTGCTTTTCAGTTGTGTGTCACATAATCAGAATTTCACATTTGTGAGTTTCAGTGATTGTTTTAATGATAGTATTTGGGAAGCTGGCCTACAGCCTGTCACGTGTTCACAGATATGGATATTTTGCACTAATAAAACCGAAGCAGGCAGGTGTTTAGGCCCTACAGGAATACTGGTTCACGTGTGACAGGTAATTAGCTAAAAATATTCCTCTAAAAATTCCAGGTGCACCACAGCCAGAGCTGTTTTATGCTCACACTGAAACATCAGGCTGTATGTAACTTCATCCAGGGAACCACCTTCAAATTCTAACCAAAACATTATTCGTTATCATTATCTCTTTCATTTCTCCCTTCTTAACCAAACCAGACACACAAAGAAGGATATTTAAACCTCAGTGTAGAAAGGTGCATAGTATTTGTCACGAATAATGTGGAACTTACAAGTGGCTGCGTGGGAACAGTTCTTTTTGTAACAGCACACATATTTATGACACGTGTAATTACACATAGGCGATAACGCCAAGTTTCCATGTGACAGCTGAAATAAAAATGACTCGTGAAATTATTTATGTACGACGATGCCAAGATACCTTGTCACAGGTGACATAAATATAAAACACGAAGTATTTATGTGACATAATGTCAAGTTTTTTATGTCACTGTTGAAACAAATGTGACATCTTCAAGGAATTATGTGCGGTAATGCCAAGTTTTCCATATGACTGTTGGCGTAAATATAAGGACTGCAAATCCTACTAATTTAGTCAAAAAGACGTACTTAATTATAACCGACAAAAGTAACACTAATTGCTACGTATATTAAGAGTAATTAAAATACAACAATTTAACAAAAAGTAATGACAAATATAAAAAAATTTGCACTAAATTTGATACAAAAATTCAGTTCACACTTCATGCAGAACACAGACATTTTCCATTATAAAGAACAACCGGTTAAGCAAGATAGCATGACGACAAACCAAGCAGTGGTGCTGCATAAATTAAGCGTTCCTAAACTGTTTAAAGCCAAGCGGTAACTAGGCTACAATTATCACCTGCAGTTAACATTAAAACACCGCGCTTTTCTTTCCCACACAGTGTATTTGTGCGTTTCGTGTGATTCTTAAAGCAAATATGCTGCTTAAGCACGTTTAGAGCAAGAGAGTTATTAAACCATGACCCAAAGAGAAGAAAAACAAACTGTTCGCCGCGTTCTCAGCATATTCTTGTAGTACATCCCAAAGTATTTCCTTAACCTTTTAAAGCCTAGCGGTAACTTTACGTACCACCAGGTTTAACATTAAAAAATTCTACGTGGTGCCCACATTGCGTTTATGTGTTTTGTACGGATCTCAGAACAAACAGC